>PVLA01000316.1:0-80634 GCA_004027455.1 Hydrochoerus hydrochaeris | reverse complement strand
AGACCACTGGCCCCAGACCTGCAAGATCAGTGAAACACCAGGCACCACAAGCATTGAACTGCATTTCAACTCCATAGCTATCATCACAGCCTGTGTGTCTCCAGATCAGCCAGTTGCTTATGGGGGGAAGGAATTGGCCTTTTCTGTTTGCCAGCCCGTGCACCAGAAGGGGTTGGGGGCTGGCTGTTCCTCCATTGGCAGTAGCCAGAGTATGATGCTGGTTCGCAGGGAGAGGCTTGCTTCTTGGTGAGTCCTTGTTCTCTCCCCACTGCGCCTGCAAATGGCTCTGACTCATGGGGAAAGGCTTGGGTCTGACTCCCTTGCATATAGTTAATGGCAGTACTAGTAATATACTGTTAAAAGGTGAGAGCATGGAACATTGTCATGTGGGCTCCTGTAAGGGAATATTTTTATTTCTGCAAGCAGGGCTTTGTATTCTTTAGTTAATTTGTTCTGTTGTTATGAGACTGGTCTATTACCAAGAGCTTTTCGGTTGGTTTATGGCTGATAGTTTGTGTGGGTGTGTCCGAGGATTGAGCCAGAGGCTATGGGACACGTTTTGGAAGTTCACCTCTGTCAGGCATGTGTGTCAAAAAGTGGTAATGTGCCTCTTTCTGCAATCCTGAACATCTTTTTTTTAACCTTTGCAATTGGAAGCTCCTAACCCCCTAGAATATGTAAGGAATCTTTAAGGGGAGAAAAGGTAGACATTCTTTTTTTTTTATTAAGATCATTAGTACAATTTAGGTATACATAATGATCACAGTCATCACAGGAAATTTGCACCTGTAAAGATATATTTTAGTTCCTCTTTTTTCCTCCATTCCCCTCCCCTTCCTCAACCTCCTTTCCCCTCCTTATTTACAAAGTTTTTTTTCTCTTTTATCCTTCTTTCTCATTTTTTTCTTCACTCTTCCTATTCCCTCCCTCCCTGGTTCCCCTTTCCTTTTGAACAATTTCTTCCTACTTCACAATATTTATTATATATTTTGGTTCTTATTTACACTTTACATTTCTCACACCAGAGAGAAGATGTGGTATTTATGCATGTGTGTCCCATTTGTTTCACTTAATAGTCTGGCCTCAAAGTCCATTCATTTAGCTGTAAATGTCTCAAGTCTATCCTTCTTTATGGCTGAGTAGTACTTTGTTGTATAAAAAACCCACATCTTTTTAATCCATTCCTCAGTCGATGGGCATTTAGGTTGTTTGCAAGATTTAGCTTTTACAAACTAAGTTGTTATAAGCATGGGTGCACATATATTACTGTGGTATGATGATTTTAATTCTTTTGGGAAGATACCAAGAAGAGGAATAGCTGGGTCAAATGAGACCTCTAGTGTTAGTTTTTATGAGCAGTTTTCACATTGATTTGCACCAGTCTGTACTTCCACCAACAATGGAGACCACAGCCCTGTCAACATTTATTATTGGTTGATTTCTTGATAATAGCTGTTCTTTTTGGGATGAGATAGAATCTCAGTGTTGTTTCAATTTTTTTCTCTTGAGTTACTAATGATATTGAACATTGTTTCATGTATTTATTTTCATTTGTAATTCTTCATCTAAGAAGTGTCAGATGCCCATGTCTTTAAATTGAGGGGGGGGTCTAATTTTTTGAATTCTTTATATGTTTTAGATATTAGTCTTTTGTTTAATGAACTGGTTAAGATTTTTTCCCCACTCTGTAAGTTGTCTTTTAACTCTGTTTGTGATTTCCTTTGCTGTGAAAAAGCTTTTTAATAACATGAAATCCCAGTTGTTCTTTGTAGTATTTCCCAAGTAATCAGGGTTTCGTTCATGAAGTCTTTGCCTATATTTATGTCTTCAAGAGTTTTACCTATTCTCTCTTCCAGCAGACTTAGCATTTCTGTTTTAATATTTAGATATTTGTTCCTTTTGATTTTATTTTAGTGCATGGTGATAGACATAAGTCTTTTAGTCTTCCCCATGTGGAAATCCAGCTTTTCCAATACCATTTATTAAAGAGGGCATTTCTTCCAGCGGTGTCTTTAATGTTACTAAGATATTTCCTCCCAGCTTGTTAACTGAGATAATATTGTTTTTATAAATGCAATATCTACTATTATTTGTCTACAAAAATTTAAGGGCTTTTCCTTGATTAAAGAGAATAGTATAGCTTGAAGTATTTAATTATTATGATTTGGTTCTCATGGGTCATCTAAATCAGTTATTATGCTCTATTTAAACTGTCTATAATTAAAAGCTTGAGCTTTCTATGTCTAAAACAATAAGGTTTTCTTAACGTACTAAAATATTCTTGGTTAAACTTGCAAAAGTTGGGAAGGACCTATTTTTATTGCCAGATTAAATAGGGAAATGAATGAAAAAATGAACCCAGGTGAACCTTTTTTAAAAAACATAAGTTAATGTAAACAAATAGCTTAAATACTATGTATTTAATCATTTTAAAATTTTTTTGTCATTAACTAAGTAGCTCAAAATTCCTTCAATAAACCGATACAGAAGATTGTGAACTACCACTCTAATAAAGGACACTGAAAGAATGCTATAAATGCTCTAGAGGAATATATAAGCTATAAGAAGGAAAGGTTTAAAATGCAGTATTATGTCAGCATTAAAATTTTTCTAAATATGAACATTTACTGGACCATTTGGACCTAGGTTATCTTTGAATACAGCTTTCATACAGTTAGTCTATACAAATTAAATATGAGATCTAGAACTTCAGATTTGTGGTACTGATAATGTAGTAAAGTAAGTATAAAGTTACAAAAAACCTAAATAGAATATTACTCTCACCAAAACAGGTGGGTGAGGGCAAGGGTGAGGATGTGAAAAGTAATGTAACCTTGATGACTCCCTTAAAACAATTAGGTGGGAATGAAGGGATATTACTCCAAAGCAGCTGTACTAGGACAGAGTACTAGGAAGAAAAAAGGAAGAATTATAATGTAGGGCACCTATAGATGATAACTGAAATAAAGAAGGGGAAAAAAACAGTATTTAAAGATTAAGCATAAGGCAATTAGCTGAACAATAATGAAAAATCTTAGGCAGGCATGGTGTTGCACACCCGTAACCCCAGCATGCTGGGAGGCTGAGGCAAGAGGGAAGACTTCTGAGCAGGCCAGGGGAGAGGAAGGGCTGCTGCTTTGACATCAGTGCTGAGCTGGCAGATTGGGACTGAGGCCAAAGTTCCCACAGGCATTGCTGTATAATGGTATGTTCTATTCACTCCACAAAGGAGCTGATGCCTCCCGACTCTTAAAGCTCACATCTCAAGGGTCAGTGTCCCTCTCCTAAAGTTAGCCATCTGGATGTTAGTGTTTTGCCTTAGAACGAAATATCCCCACCTCTTTCTACTTCTCATGAACATTTCCCTTCTAAAGCCTTTTCCGGAAGGCCTGCTCTATGGGACATCTTCATTTAGTTTTCTTTGTTTGACTGAAAGGATGTTCACAGAATGGCTAAGGAAATATTGTTATGCCTGTTGCTTTGATTGGAGATACAGACATGGCACGAGGAAAAGGATCGTGTAGGAAGACTTTAACTCTGACCTGCTGGTATCCTGAATGCCTTGTACTCATGCGTGTATCTGCAGGGTACACAGATGGCTCTATCAGAGTAAGTGTCGATGGAACGGCTCAATGGAAAGAATGACTCAGCCTGAATAATGACACAGATGCAGTTTATTTGGACACAGGCTTTTGAAAACAGTCACCCCACCATTGTAGATTCTCATCTTCTAGAGCTGGAATTCCAGGGAAAGGGAGTAGTCAGGCATCAGATTCATGGATTCCTGAGAAGTCTTCCAGGACTAGATAGGCTTGTCTTTTCCATGTTTCACTTGGCCTCCAAAGTCACCCTTCTAACAAGGCAGATTTGATTATGACATTTTCTCTGCTGAGAAACCTCCAGCTGTTTAGCACTCACACTCTATGGCAGCAACTTGTTGCTCTGAGAGCTCTGGCTTGTTAAACTGACCCCCTAATCACTGCAACTATTATCCACTACTGTCCATTTCCCTTCTCCCAAGGAGGGTTCCCATTTCTTTCACCATCTGAACTGCCCTTTGCTGTCTGGCAGAATTTGGATCTCCTGTAAATTCCCCTCTAGATGTCCTCCACTCTGGGATGTTTCCTCACCTTCTCCAGCTAAGTAATAAGTAAGGACCCCTTTATTTGCTTCTATGGAATTTAGTAGAAATGTGTGCAAACCACAGAATTGTAATACACATCTCTTTCCTCAACTTGATAATGTTTACCTTTGAATCTCAACTCTTGCATATGTCTGTGTGACATGAAAGTTACTTAAATAGTTTGAAGTTCACATTTCTTCCAATCTTCCTACTGGGATCACCTATTTTCTTGGAACAGCTAAACCTTTTTGTTTGAGTAGGGGAAGAAGAAGAGTGTGAAATTCTGATCATTCACAACCCTGCAAATGTAAAGCAGGTTATGCTACTTGCTTCTTTTGAGCCCTTTAGTGTTTTCTTGGCTAGGGGAAGGCTTTGGATAGTGTAACTAGTTTTCTTGCTGTTATTTGGTTCTAGCTCATTTTTCTTGAAATTGCCTAAAATTGTGTGGGACAAGGTATCTCCAGTCTGCCCCAGCAAATTACACTGGGCAGTTGTCAGCTTTCTTCTTGGACAACTCTTGATAGGTTTATACTCACTCTGAAAACAGGAGATTGGCAAACATGACCACATCCATTGCTGCAGCACTTCAGTCCTTTGGGACATGAGTAATCTCCCGAGCAAGCTTCAACACAAGTCCCAAAGGTTCCTTTAGGTATCTCAGGGCAGGAACCAGGTTTTTGCTTCACTGAAATACACCATTGGATTTTTAAAACCAAAGACAGGGGTGAGAATGGGTGGTAAATGTCTGGAGTCCTCATCATTGCCTGGACTCCAGCTTCTATTTCCTCCTTTGTGTCCTTGGGCTCATTACCCATTTCACTCCCTCCATTGTCAGTATAATACCCCATGCCACCTCCCTGCCTCTGCCATCTTCACCATCTAGTCCTTGAGAGAATGTTCTCCCTGCAGTTCTTTAAAGCCCACGGAGTCTCAGTAGGAAAGAAACTTGCCTTGTCACCCTTGCCCTTTGCACCTCAGGGAAAGAATACTATAAAATCTCTGATCACAGATAGACTTTGTTTATTCCTGGCCCAGGAATGCCACATCCAGGTCACATCTCCTTGTTAGGACAGTAACCCTGCCTTCTGCCCCCAACTTCTGTCAGATACACCTCACTCTGAGAAGGATTGGAAATGCAGGGCTTCACCTCTATAAGTCAAAAGAAGTGAATCTGATCTAAGTAGTGGGTATATGCCCTGTGTCTTTTCCATCTATCCTAAAGACCAGTGCTGGCCTCTGAGCCTTCTCTGCTCTCCAGGGTACCTTTAGCATACTCACCTGGCTGAGGAGGTCTCCAGGCATAGACCATGTCCATTCCTATGGCCACAAAAGCCACCAGAACCAAGACTGTGCTTGTCTTCATTTTGGCCTCTGCCGTGTTGTGCACACAGAACAATTTATACCCTTAATATTACCAGAAAGGAGGGCGGGGCAGAAGGCAGGAAAGCAGGAAGAATATGAAAACAAGCTTCCCAGGGAACACCCTCTTATTCCTGGATTTTATTTCCCAAATGGTTTGCCTCTTAGCACAATTTTGTTTCTTGGCAGATGCAAATGCCAAAATGAGATATTCAGGAACACCTTTCTGTGGTGATTATTCTCTGGTTAGAAACCTTACCAGGTACATTCCCTAATTAATCCTACCCGGCATTTACCAAGCAGTCATTAGCTAATGCATGGACTCTGACCAAAACAACGTGAGATTAAAAATAAATCTTTCAGTGAAAAAGGCCTTGTGCAAAGCCAAAATAATGACCTTGTTGGTTTACTCCTTTCGTGGTAGAATTGAAAGAATAAAAACTTTGTAGAAAGGAGACAAGGAGGATTTTGAGGTTGTGCTTTTATGAGAAATTGTGGCTTGAAAACAAGCCTTTTTCCCTTTCAGGAAACTCAGTCAGAATAAATTCCTAAATGTAGTTTTACAATAAGCCTTAATCAGGGCTCTTAACCTCACCCTTGTCACTGTGAATTGCCCTTGTTCCACCCTTGACAAGCAGCAGCATTGCTGTACAGCAGATCTCAAGCTCATACACATGCAGATGCCTTGCATTGTAATCTGTCACCTGACAGCAAGAAGACATAATCCTAGACCACCTGTCTGGAGCACCAACCTTCAATTGTACCCACTCTGGCTTGTAAAGTGTCTCATTTCTCTGGGTACTGGCACTCCATTCATTGAGTGCATCCTAATCAACCCTCCTCATGTTTCTTTCACTGATGGGTCCTGAAAATTCTTTGTCTGCAACAGGAATTAGTGAACTGACAAACTTATTTTAAAAGGCTGGCTGGGACCTCTCAGACCCAGCCTGGTGACACTTTGATGTGGAACCTTAGTTACAATGCAAATGCTCCTGGAATGTTGTCAAGCTGTGAAAATGCATTTCTGAGCAATCATGTGGACTGGAAGCAGTAGCCCCTGTTGCTATGGCTCACTCCAAAGTGAAACTAGTGACCCCATCCCCTTCCTTGTTGGCTCTATCACCACGGTCTCCTTCAACCGGGTTTTTGTCATTCAATAGCATGGAAACGCTTCAAGATTTGTCATCCTTAGCTAAGACGTAACAGCTTTACTCTTTCTATCTTATTCTGGTACTAAGATAATTTATTCATCTAGATTACTTGGAAGTCTGTTATTCAGCCAGCCCTAATTAAAATGTAACTTGTATGAGTGAATTCTGACATACAAATAAAGGACAAGGAACATTTTAAAATTCAAATGGCCACAAAACTTGCACTAAAAACCAATGAGTAGAAGAGAAGAGATATTAAGAAAGGTATGGGTATGCAGATCCTTATGGCAAAAAAAAAAAAGATAAAAAGGATTATGGGTAGTAAAATTCTGTACTACCAAATGACAGAAAGAACCAACCAAACCAAACCAAACCAAACCAAAAACTGGGCGGTGGAGGGAAGAAAAACAGGACAAAATAGAAAATTAAAGTTACAGAAAGAGTAAGTCAAAAAAAGTTTTGTGAAAGATGAATCTTATAAAGGGAAATTGGTATGTGTAAGTTACAATTTAAAAATTAGTTAAAGGGGTTTCTAAAATCAAATGTGAATGAACTGATATAAAACTAGAATCTAATTCTCTTTATTTAACATTGATTTACTCTATGGATTTGGCAATAAACTTACCTACTTTTAATGACACTCAATACTGTGTCTTTTGCCTGATATAAGAACAAATAAATACAACTAAGCCCATGCTGGGGTATACTGTGTGTGATGGGCTGGGTGAACTCAGTGCCACATAGGTAGATATAAAGATGATATTCCTCTCTGCATTAGAACATGGCAATAATATCCCTATGCTCTCTAAATATGGGATAGACTCCCAAGGGTCAGTACGGTCTTATCAGTATTCATAAGCATACTGACTATCTGAAAAAATGTTTTACTCAGTCTTCTTGCTCTGTCACCGAGGCTTTTGTGATCTGTTGTTTTTTGTATTGTTGTGGTGGTATTTGCTTATGATATGAATCCTCTTGTGTTGCCCATGGGACATCAGGGAAGACAGGAAGGATAAGATGTGCTCAGGGAGTTCAGACATAGGTAGGTGGCATCTACATCACCCCTGAGAAAAACTAAGACATTTGAAACCATGCCCCTAAATGCCCCCTTTCTGTTCCCAAAACACTTGCCAAGTCAAGGTGCATTTTAAAGAAAACAGGCACCAAAATGCCTAACATATTATCTAAAGGATGCTGGGAACTAGGCAAAATAATATTATCTGTAGGGGCTGCATTCTTGCCTATGTGCTTAGTGAGCCATTCCTTGAAATGCTGGCCATAAAACAAAAGCAATGAGATTTTCTTAAGATATTGATTTGCTCTTAATAAAAGTTTACCCAAATGCCTTAAAAACAAAGGTTGTGTTTCACTGAGATACTGTCTTCTAAAAAGACTGAAGTTAAACAGGAGTTGTTTAAGTGTTGCTTTGTGAAATGATTTGTGTATAAGGCTGATGAAATAAACAACTCTTGTTTTAGGTAGTATAGTATATTTAACACTATGCATCTGGGACTAAAAAATAAATATATGTCTAAGGATGAAATATGCTATGTAAATGTACAATGTTGATAAAACTAAGAATCCATGGGTTAGAGGAACACAGGTGACCAGACATTGTTCTCCTTTTTACAATACACACTGCATCTGTTGCCACCATACTTCTCATTTGTGGCTCATGTCTACTCAACTGCCTGGTCAAGTTTATGTCTTCCAAGCTCTGGAAATTCATCTCCAAATGATGGCAAAATAAGTATTCAGTCCTTCTGAGCAAATTGTTTGTCTTTTGATCCTGAATCAAGCTGCTCAATAGCTGTGTGCCCAAAATTCACAGGAGGCCCATAATCTCTGATAGGTCAGAAAACTCAAAGGGCCCTTCATAATGACTCCATTCAGCTCAAAAAAGTTACTGAAGTGAGCATTTTATCCTTGTCAATGGTTTGACTTTGCTGATTTGTCGGGGAAGATACAGTGATTCACTGCCAACATAAGGATTAAAATCCTCAGCAATAAAATTGCCCTCATTAAAATAATCCTGCCAAGTATGTACTAAGTAGTTATTAAATAATGAACTAACACTGGCCAAAGCAACATGAGATTAAAATAAATCTTCATTCCAGTAAGAAGGGACTTTCCTTGAGGCCATAGTAATGATCCCATTGGCCACACCTTTGATGTACAACTTTAGTTACAATGCAGGTAGTCTTGGATGATTAACAAAGAACAAGATGGTCTAGAAAATGTACTTCTGAGATATCTACATTCACTAAATGAGGCCCATTCCCATATTTTAATCCCTTATAAGAATCCCAACCTCTAATCCTGATGGAGTAATTCCTCTCTTGGAAACATGCCACTGTCTCTCTTAACAATGAAAAGCATGACAATGAAATCTCATCTGACGAAACTCTTGTCTTTTCTTATTCTCATCCTGGTAAATTCTATTACCAGGATGTCACCTGCCTTGCATAAACTGCTTCACAAGGTGCTTTCAGCACAGTGTTCATTGTTACATTACAGTTTAGCACTTGTTTGCCTGCTAGGCTGTATATTCATATGAATGGTGACCAGTGTAAAGAATTGCCCCTGTAAGGTGTTATCTCAGGGTGAAAGTTTCATCTGTGCAGCCAGTTATAGACCATCAGGGCCCACCTAGGGCTTCCTGAAGGTCCAATTATATAAGGACTTGAAGAACTTCTGGAAGAGATGGTACAAGTGTGCTCTGGAGCCATTGACAAGTTCCCTGGGCTGATATCCCTAAGTAGAAATGGAATGCAGGCTACCCTTCAGTAGTGACAGGTAGACAGTGAAGTTATTCCCCAAGGACACACAAAGATTATAAGTTGGCCAGAATCTCCAAAGGCTGAAAGACAGGCTCAGTCCTGATGGTTGGTAGTTTCTGACTTGTGCTGTTCTGTATTGAGAGGTTCCTCAAGGGAGGGCTACTGCAGTGAGCTAATGAATGAACTGACCACAGAAGAATGCTGAATGTTTCACCAAGCCTTGAGTAGAAAGCAGGCCCTCTTTTCTACCCCCAATTCCAGAATCTTGGAGAAAGAGTTATAGAGGTCAAAACACAATGGTGGTAGGAGAATGTAGTGAACAGAAAGCTTGTTTTGTCCTTAGTGGTCACAACTGGGACAAGTACTCCACACTTGTGACAGCAGTAGTAGCAGGTATGGACACCCCCCCCCCCTCAGAACAGAGAAATACCAAGCAGCCAAGACAGAAAGCCCTAGAGTGGCCACATTCTGTATCTCAGAGTCTTTGGAGAGGCAAATTACAAGCACATAGGAATGATTGCTTGTCTGAAGCAGAGATTCAAAGGAGACCACTACTGGGACAGAGGAAAAACTCCTGGGCCCTTAACAACTAAAAGCATGATTTGTGTTTTCTTGTGAGGCATTAGGGACTTCAAACCTTCTTTTGCTAAGATAAAAAACAAAACAAAGCAATACAGTGATTCTTCATTTGGATCTATTAATGTTCAACGAATAACTAAAAGAATAAAGTTGGCCTTGATTTTCTATCTTTTTTTACCTTAAAGTTTTACTCATCTGGGTATATAGGTACTCTGTCTAAGAGTTACCATACCAAATTTTAGCCTTAAACTTACACAACCTATCTCCTTCCCCTTCTAAATGGAAGACACCAAGATAAGAGATTGGTAAGGATTCTCAACTACTAGTGGATTCCCAGAACTTTCCAGTGGTGGCCCTATAGTCTCCTTGGATTTCAGCAGGGCATCCACAATGCAGAGACTGCCCCAAGCAGAAACGAGTCCCAGACAAAAGAGATTAAGCAATAGGACTTCTTTGGAGCCACCTTGAAAAACCAGAATTTAGATAATGATCACTTAGGCTCTAGCCTGACTCCATAACTCTTTAAAAGGAATTGCTTTCCTTTTGTTGATGGGCCAGTTCAATTACCCAAGACACACCCCTTTCGGTTCCTGAAGCTAAAGTCCCTTCCCATTTCCTCTTACTTTCTAATTCTGCTTAATACAGTTAATATTCCTATACTCCTGACACAACCTGAGATGACACAACCCGAAATGTCCTGATATGTGGCAAGAAACTGCCTGGAATAAGTTTAGGTCTCTGTCACCTTTTTTAGGGGCCCCTCCTCTGGCCCTGCCTATAACTGGACCAGAACAAGCAGAAAGAAGATGCAGCAGCTCAGTGCAGGAGGAAGAGCAGGACCTCTGACAGCACCTAGGACTGCAAAGGACAAGTCCAGATGCAAACCCAAAACAGCCTGCTGGATCTCACTCAGGTTGATAAGGAGTATGGCCCTGAGTGAGCAAGGAGGCAGGACAGCCTGAAGACCTTGCAGGAGAACCTGCTGTGGCACTGCAGGCAAGTCCCTCCTCAGCTCAGTTCACGTGGTCTTTAAAAGTTCATTTTTACACAACAAGTATGTGAGTTAACTCCTGTGATAATTCAAATGACAAATAGGTAGAGTAATTTTCTGGGAAGTCATCAATAGTAGCAGTTTGCTGTGTGTTTTCTTAAGGCTTTTTTTCTGTGCTTTTACACATACGTGATCGCACATTAGTGTATATCTTGCAGAAAGGAAGATACGCATACTGTTTTTGCTTTACTTAATATTATGTTTTGGAGAGCCTTCCAGCTTAGTAGCCTCTCTCTGTCTTGTTGTCTCTCTCTTTGTCTCTCTCTTTCTCTGTAAAAGGCTGCTTTCTAAAATTCCATTTTATGAACTGCTCACAATTTATTTAACCAAATCTTGATTTTTCACATTTAGATATATTCCAATGTTTTCTTTTTTTGTGGCCATAAAGAATACTATAATGGCCATCTCTGTGCTGTGGTACCTCAGTTCACAAACTTAATTGTTTCCACAGTTCTTTTTGGTGGAAAGAATTAAATTCATGTACTGGGGTGTCACTGTATATCCGTTTTTGGTGGATATATATTAACAATTCCCCAGAATAGATGTGTAGCCTGGCAAGGTGACACATGCTTGTAATCTGACACTTAGAAGGCTGAGGCAAGAGGATTGCCATGAGTTTGAGAACAGCTTGGACTACATAATGAGTTCAAAGACAGCCTGAGATAGTGAGATCCTGTCTCAAAGAACAAAAAATGATAATAGACATGTACATATAAGATATAAAGAATGTACACATTATAGAATTAGAAGCTATTGACAAATTGTTTTCCTAAAAATATATCTCAGTTCATGAACTCAATTCTCTCTACAATTCTAGTCACAAAATGAACTGAACAAGAACAAAATCAAATTTCTCCATAAGGTCAACACTGAACCTAACCAGTGAATTTGATTGGATTCTCATCCACCTCATTTTGCAACAAGAATTGTAGAAAGAATCAAGTTTGTGGATAGAGGCACCACTGACTACAAGATATACTTTTACCAGTGGAGAGACTGATTCTAACACATTGGCCCTAATATATTTGCTGCTTTACTTTGCTCAGGTTGGGGGCAGATGCTCAGAGTAGCTTAAGGAAGGACAAAAGTGACAGAGGCCATGAAGCTGACCCAAGAGATGATGACTGAACAAAGACAGAGCAGCAAGGTTGAAACCTACCCAAAGTGTTGAGATGTCACCTCATTGGATGCCAAAAGAGACCAGGGCACCTGAGGAGAAGTGAAAGAAGAAGAGAAAAAGAAGAAGGATTGGAGATGGATGATTCTTAGCTGGAGGAAAACATGAGGAAGCAACTATGTTTACCTTCTTGGTCACAGAACATTTTATTACACCAAAAGAAAATGAGGACTGGAGAACTGAGTTCAATTAATCTAGAAATACAATTACATTTTCATACATCAGATGGTGACTAGGAAATGAATACGTATCTCATTCCAATGTTTATAGCAGCACTATGCATAATGGCTAAATCTTGGAAGCAACTTGTATGCCCATCAACAGATAAATGGATAAAGAAAATGTATCTATACATAATAGGATACTACTCAGCTATCAAGAAGGTCAAATCCAAGATATCTGTAGGAAAATGGATGTACCTGGAAAATATAATGTTGAGTGAAATAAGTCAGATGCACAATCTTAAATATTGTATAGTGTCTCTCATTTGACTAAGGCAAAATGCAAGCAGAGGGCATGATAAAGGAAGGCTAGAAGGAGACAGGGGGGTAGATCTCTTGTAAATAGGAAGGGGCCTAGGAGACTGAGGGTGAAAGGAGAGGATGATGGGAAGGGAAGATAAGTAGAATAAAGATAGGCCACGGACAGGAACTAATAAACTCAGTGAATATAAACGTATCTCATAAATATGAGCCAAGATCAATAATATCAGTAAGAATGCAAATGGGAGAAAATGATTTAGAGGAGGAGAGAAGGAGATGGGTGAGAAGGGGCAGAGGATTAAAAGAAACAAACTGTATTATGTACACATACCCATTCCCCAAAACCACTGTAAACTTCATGTATGGCAAACATATACTAAAGAAAACAGTAACAATCCTTAGTTATTTTGGGAAAGGAGGATGCAATGTAATTAGTCCAACAACCAAGTCCTCTGGGAATATACTCTAGTATTGTTAATGCCACAGAGACAAACTGAGTGTTAGCTCACAGAGAAATAGTGACAATTAAGTGACTCTGTTAATATCAGGTGAAACAGCTACAGTGGTATTGTCTGAGACAAATTAGATATGACATGCAAAAGAACCAGGTATGTATCACCTTTTATTCCCAGAGAAGAAACCATAAATTGTGATATAAACATTAAGACAAACCGTGCATTGTTTGCAGCTAATATGTTGTAACAATTATATCTCTGTTAATGGTAGAAAAGAATTCAACTGTCATTTTACAGAGTTAACATCAAAAGAATAGAAAATCTTTATGGTTATACTATTAAAGATTGAAGGTTTGGGGCCGGGTTTGGAGTAGCTCAGTGGTGCAGTGCCTGCCTGGCAAGCATGAGGCCCTGAGTTCGGTTCCCAGTACCAAAAAGGAAAATAGTAAAAAAAAAGACCAAAAAAAAAAAAAAAAGATTGAAGGTTTGAGAATGTGGGGGTGCAAAAGGAAAACTCTGAAACCTTAAACTCTACAATATTAGAATGAGGAGAGGTAAGCGGTACAAGAATCCTACTGAGGAGTGGAAAGATGTCTATAGAATTGGGTAAAGGTAGGCAAAAAGCTGGCAAGAGATAGATGAGAGGGAGGAAAAAAGAAAGAAATTACCAGGAGAGTAAAAATAAGAATTAATTAAGGGGAAAGATTTTTAAAAGGGAAAAGAGGGAAAAATAGAGTAATAAAAGAAAAAAGAGGTTAAAAACAAGGCTGAAGGACAGAAGATTATCCAAGCCCCCAGAAAACTGGTGAAGAGGACAGGAAGGATGGAAAGAAGAAGGAGTAAGAAGAAGAAAAAGAAAGAGGAGGAGGAGGAGGAGGAGGAGGAAAAAAACAATAACAAAGCAAAACAAAACACTAAAGACATTGTTCACAAACAAAAACAGTAATTAAAAACACCCAAAACAACAAAAACCCAAAGAAGAAGAAGAAGGAGAAGAAGGGAGGGGAGGAGGAAGAAGAGGAGGAGGAGAAGGAAAAGAAGTAGGAGGAAGAGAAGGAGGAAGAGGAGGAGGAGGAGAAGAAGAAAAAGGAGGAGAAGAAGAAAAGCATTTTTTCATGATTCAAGCCTGTAGTTATCTTCTGAGGTATCCATTTTTGTAGCAGTGTCCAGTTCAAGGCATGATTATGCTCTCTTGGGTACACAAAGGAAGTAGTCAGAGCCTAGATCTGTGTCAGGTAGTCACTAGCAAGCCAGCAGTAAGATTAGGGCCAGGTACCTGTTCTAGGACTTCAAAATTCCTGGAAATGCAGCCTTAACCTGGCCTCTGGTCATCAGAGTGAGGCTTGCGTAGCTTTAGCTGGGTCTCTTGCTGGCCTGACCATGGCTCCTTGACCATGGGGGTTGTTCCTTATCCAGTCACTGTGGGAGTTTAACACTGGAGCCCTGAGATGAAGACAACCTGCAGCTATTCTGACTTCCAGGTTCACAACCAGTGTGTAAGATTTAAGGATTCACGCTTTTTAACAAGTAATGGGAAAGAAGAAGACACACTCTTCCAACATCCAAAATCAAGAAGATAGACGGATGCAGCTGGAAGGAAGAAAGGTTTAACAATTCCAAGCTAGACATGTAGGAACATTATAGTAAAAGAATAGCTAATACATATTAAATGAGAGAAAGACAAAACAAAATCAACATGCCACGTTGTTAATCTGTTGACCTCAGAAAGCCTCCATTTTCTTGTCTTTAAAATATGAATATGATATCTACTTGAGATTTTGCAAGTATTTAAGAAGTGTATACATAAAATTCTGACAGTATAGTGCCCATCCCAAGAAGGACCCCATTCAGTGTTGTTCCTTAACCCTCTCCTTCCGGCCCTTATGAGAAGGAAACTATAACCAATTTAAGGAGGTGAATCAGGAATCACTGTAAATAATTAGTCCCTGAGGAGCCCATTACACAGTGTCCTGAGATTCAGAAGGAGTTAACAAAGCCTGAGGACATACTTCCCTTGTTCTGTTCTTTCAGTTGGGAGAGTTGCCATGGAAGGGAAGATCATCTTGCTGTGGTCAAATTTGTGTTTTCTGAAATTCTTTTTTCTTTTCTTTTGAACATGTGTTTTACATGCTTACCATGTATCTAAAAATGAAATTATTCAAAAAGGAGAAAAATGCATTAACAATAGTACCTTTCTATTCTTATGTTTTGCCATTTTCTCAGCATGAGACATTTAGAAGAGAAAATAGGTGGGGGTGAGTGAAAAAAGTGGAAGCCCTTTGGCTGCATTGAAGGTCAATGTGGGATGAAGCTCAGGTCTGTGATATGGTGGTTGGTTTCAGCCATCAGAGTGAACTGTGGGTTTTTGTTTGTTTCATCATCTTTAAATCATCTTCTTTGCTTCTTGCCTCTATTCGCTCAGCTTCTGGCCTCTTGGGAGGAAAATGCCTATGTCAGTGAAGATATTGTGGAAAGTTTTAGAATGAGTGGGACAGGAGAGAAGCACAGACAGTTTTGTGATACAAAAAGAGACACGTTCTCTCTTAACCAGAGGGTGAAATGTGGAAGCAAGGCACTGCCAGACTGTAGAGAAACTCAGGACAGGAGTCGTTAAGTTGCTCCATAAATCATTGCTCTCTTAACTGTCTTGTCTCATTTCTTCAGGCTCTTGTCCCCACCCAGAAACCTAGAGAAACCTCAGCTGGAAAGTCAAGTAGGCATATACCAGGGTAAGAAAAACAACAGGATGAAAAGCAGAAACTAAAGTCTCATATTGCACAAGAAGTGAAGTCCTACATTGCCTCATGTCAAGGATCTCGTGGTTTATTTATTAGCGCCTGGGCGAAACTTTTTTTCAGGAGGCCATCCAGATTCCTTTAGCCTTCTCCATCATCCTTCCTCTGTGGAACTGACCTCCTTCTGTCCAGTTGCCCAAGGGCAGAGAGGTGTGGAAGAAAGGGCACTGTGAAGAAGGAGACCCATATTCTGGTCCTAAACTTACTGTCTTACCATGGTAAAACCACACATAAGTGGTATCTCCACTCTAGGCTTCCTCTTAAAAATTGGAAGATGGACTTTTTTTCCATTTGGGAACCTGAAATCTTCTGTATGATTCACCTTTCTGCTGCTGAGAAAAAATACCTGACATATGAAAGGATGAAAGGTTTATTTTGGCTGAGAGTTTCAGAGGTTTCAGTCTGCAGACACATCTTGGTAGTGGGGCAAAGCAGAAGAAAGCTTCTTACACCATTCAGCAAATAGGGAGTTGATAAAAACTAGAGAGAGATGGTGAGAGTGGGGAAAAGGAACAGGGCACAAGGCATACCTTTTAAAGAATGCTCCCAATAATCTATATTTTCCAACAAGGTCTCATGCCTTATTAGCCCAGTCAGCTAATAAACTCATCAATGAACTGCTGAGGTTACCACTTTCATGACCTAGTTACATGTCTAGGTTCCATATCTGAACATTGTTGCCCTGGGGATAAAGCTTTCAATACACGAATCTTTAGAGAACCCTTTATATTGAAACCCTAACGCTCACAGTGTGTCATGGAAATCTCAAGAAGAGGCGCACTTCCAAAGGGTCTTTTTACCCTTGGTGAAGCCTCTGCCCTCATTTTTAGTTGCTGAAGCAGAGCTGTCTCTTGAGATGCTCAATTTCAATGTAGTCTGTTTCTTTGGAATGTAGTCACTTCATCTTAGATTTTTTCCCAGTGATATTTGGCTCATCTTTTAGAATTTTCCATTCCCTTTTGCACTGAGCTTGGGGGCTATTGGTGACTCTTCAGTTGGTGCTTCTATTAGTTTCCTGTTGTTGCTATTATAAATTACCACAAGGTTGGTACGGTTTAGATTCAAAATGTCTCCAAAAAAATCTCATTCAGAAATGGGGCTTCTGGAAGGTGATTGTATCAAGGGGGACCCTGTAGTCATTGGTCCCCCTTATCATTGGTGATAAGTTCCATGGCTGAACGTGCTGTTAGGAGGTGGGGAGCCATGAAGGGAAACGTTGGCCCATGTTCAGTCATGCAGGCACTCTAAGGCCGCAGCAGTCATGGCCTAAGAGGGCCAGGCTACTGCTTGAACTGGGGCAGATCTTGAGATCATGGTTTTATAGGCATGCATCATGCAAGAGTTATGAGGTCATGGAGGCTCTCAGACTTCAGAAGGCCTGGGAGGCCAACTAGAGGGAGGCCCAAAGAAGGCAGGGTGTGAAGCTGTGGGAGTGAAGCTAAAAGTACAGTGGAGATCCTCAGAAGTTGGAGATACTAGGAACACAGAACATCTATTGCAGAAAGCTCCAGACACTGAGTAAAACTACCCCAAGAGAGAGGCCATGAGAGCTGCTCGAGGCAATGCTATTGGAGTGGGGCTGCCCAGGTCCTGTGGAGTTCACATCTCACTACAAATTGCCCTGGGTGTTGGACATGAAGCTATGAGGTCTGCTGTTTTGCCTGATGGATATTTGTCTCGTTTTGGTTCAATTCCTTTCTTTTGGAATGGAAATGATTACCCTGTGCCATTGTATGTTGGAAGTATTTAACTATCTTTTTGGTTTTTTACAGGGGTTCACAGTTAAGAGTTTGTCTAGAATTTCAGAACAGACTTTGGACTTTTTGGCAATGCTGGAATTGTTAAGAATTTTGTGACTCTTAGAGATGGACATAAATCTGGGTGCCACAGGCAGAGCATTAGTTTCATATTAAAATGCTCCTCTAAAAGACTCATGTATTAAGGTGGGGTTTCTGAAAGATGATTTGACCATGGGAGTGTAGGGAAAAGTAGCTTCTAGACAGGGAAAAGATAGGCTTTATTAAAAGTTAATAAGGAATCTTACTGAAAGCAGTTTTTGTCTCGACAGTTAGACTTCATAGTTAGTGCAATTAGAAAGACAGAGAAAGAGGGGCTAGACCCAGAGAGGAGCCAGGTAATGCAGTTACCCTAGGATTTTATCAGAAAGACTTAACAAAGTGCAGAGGAAGCCAAAAACATAAAGACCAGGGTATCCAATCCCCTTCACTCCCTGTGATAGAATGCAAACAGACAAGGGGAAACCACCTAAGGACTCTCATTTAATATGTAAAAGACACACACCTACACATGTACACACATACATGTATTCTCACTTTAACATCACTATAGTATTCTACCACATACACATATATTCCCTTTGCTTAATCATTAAGTCTGAGCTACCTTTTTAGAATGCGTGCCCATGCGTGCACACACACTTGTCCAGCACAAAGGGACAGGAAGGAAACAAATGGCCAAAAAGACTGTAGACAGAGGTACCCAGGTTAGGGTTAAAGGCATCCAGAGGACCGATCAGATGGTGACAACTTCTAGGTACCCACATAGGGGATAGGAAGAATCACTCGTCCTAAATAAAAGGGCCAAAAATTCATCAGTATTTGCTTTTCTGATGCTCCCTACTCTTCTAGAGAAGCTGTCAATCTTCTCCTTTCCCACCCTTCCCAAATAAATCATCTTCCTTTGTTTAAAACTCTACCTCTTTAATTCCTTACTGGTGCTGAGAGTTTATGATTTTGGTGGCTGCGTGTTCCAGACAAGAAGTGGTGCGTATATCCTGACGCCACAGGCACTATACTCACAATTGGATTCATCCAGTGAAGAGTGCAGTAGTAATGAGTGTGCTGTTGGAGCTGGCTCACCTGGGGTGTAACCTGGGAGGGTGTAGTCTTGTTCTTGGCTTTTCTCTCTCTCTGCTTTTAGGCTGCTGTAGGTTGAACTGTTTTCCTCCACTGGGCCCTTGCATCATGCCATTTCTGCCTTATAGCCAGCTGATCATGGCCTGAATTCATGAGCCAAAATACACCTCTCTTTCTTTAAGTTGTGGGTGTTAGGTACCTTGTCCAAGCAATGGAAAAGTGGCTAAGACATTTGGTGTCTTAACACACATTTTGTCTCTTAAACTTCTGGGGATCAGAAGTCTGAAAGCAGTTTCAATGGGCTACGCTCCCTTTGGAGGCTCTAGGAAGAAACCATTTCCTTGCCTTTTCTAGCTTCTAGAGCTGCGTTCTTGCACCACAATGCCTCTTCCTCCATTTTGAAAGCCAGAAGGATAGCATTTTGCCTCAGTTGTCTTGTTGCCACCTTCTTTTCTATCACCAAGTTTCCCTCTGCTTCCTTTATTTATAAAGACACATGTCTACGTATAAGGCCTGACCTATTAATCTCTTCACCTTAAGATACTTAATTCAATCCTATCTGTAAAATGCCTTTTGTCACTTGAGAAAATATTTGTATATTCTGGGAATTAGAGTATAAACATCTTGGGGGACATTGTTCAGCCTAGTACAGTTATCTGTACTTTCTTCTTGGCCTGGGAATCATCCATTGTCTCTCCCAGCCTATCCCCTTAGAAGGTAGTTGTGCATCTTTTCTGAAATCTATGATTGAACCTTCTATGCTATACCAACACCCAATTCTGCTTTTTTTAGGCCTTGATAATATTCTGAAATGAGGTCATCCAATGGAACTTTCTGTGAAGATGGAGAGCACTGCATTTTCACTGTCTAACATGGTAGAAACTACTACCTATAACTATCAAGCATTTAGATGTAACTAGTATGACTGAGAAGGGGGGTTTAAATTTTAATTAAATCTAAATAGATACTCTGGGTAATAGTTAATGTATAAGCAGCTCAGATCTAGACAAATGAAACAAAACCTGAAACCAAGTAGGTTGTTTGCTGCTTGCTTCTCCTCACACATGTTTTGAATCAGCTATGTCCCTCATCTCCTTCTCTTGTGGCTAAAGAATCTAAAGGATTCCAGGGGCTTCTGGAGTGATGAGGTGGCTGAGGGCAGGATAAGGAAAGAATGATGTCTGTTGGTCCTGAGAAGCAGCAGGTCCCAGTTCTGCTTTTGCATAGAACTAAGAGCCCTCAAATAATTTTCAAGGTGGTCTCCTCCTTACTCATCTTACTCAGTGAACCTTCCGGGGACTACAGAAACATGACCAGGCACAGAACTACAAAAGTGTGTCGCTAAGGAAGGTACACAGGAAAGAACACTAAACTGAGGGTTGATTCTAGCTGGAGCCCTGCTCTGTCACACATTTGAATAATGGCATTTGGCAAGTTATTTCCAAGCCTTGGACCTCAGTTTCCATCAAATAAGAAGATTGGACTGGATAATCTAAGGGTTCCTCCTGGCTGTTACAGACTATGATTCTATTTTCCAGAGTTGAAGCTTCATTGTACATATAATTCAGCTCAGAGCTGCTTTCTTTCTGACCCACCAACATTGACTCTGATTAAAAATTACTAAAAAGCTATAGCTTTAGGTTAGTCTCACAACACTTCTGGACCAAGCCAAATGCCTTTGTTTCTGTCCACATGATGACACTTCACTTCTGCTTTGAGCTTCAGAGTCCTGACCCATAAACAATGACCCACTGACAATTTTCCCATGAGATATTAGACAGATAAATCTTAGGACCCCAGCTATCCTTTCATGGATAGAATCATCCTTTCATGGTGCTCCCCAAGCAGATCTCAGCAAGTCACTTCACCTCTCTGCCTCTATTTCTTTATCAAGGGCAACAGCACCTACTTCATAAGGGAACTAAAATTCTTGTTGAAATTATTATGTGAGATCATGTATCAAGAGCACAAGTTAATTACTCCTTCTTACTGCTTTTGGAAACTGTAATTTGTCCATACTAATAGAACCACCCACTTTCTTTCCACCCAGATCAAATTAAAATCACAGAGAACGTTTACATTTCAAAAAAGTTTTATTATGAAAATACGTGGAATTAATTGCATCATCCATGTATCCACAATAGTAGAGAAAACAGCTATGATGGACCGTCCCCATGGGAGACATGTGTCCTTTGGTCAAACATAAATAATACAAATAATACTGACTCCAATAACAAAGCACATACTAAAGATTAAATTAAGAGAAAGGGCAGGAATTACTGAGAGGCGTTGTGAATATGGAGAATAAGGTGCATCTCATTGAGAAGTGTCAGGGCTCAGGTGACCTTCCTTGAAGACATCATGCCTCGTTCAGTTCCAGATATTCCACATACTCCTGAACCCAGGAATCACTGGGGTTGGCACAGACTTGCCTGCCCCTTTTGGTTTGGAATCTGTAGAACACGAAATAGATTAGACTCTCACAGAACTTTTGAAATCATCTGCTACTCTTTCTTACCAACCTTAGACATCTCCCTTTGCTTGACCATAGCTCATGTTGACAGCTCTAGTGAATGGGACCCTTCCTGGGTAGCACTGAAACCAGGCTCCCTCAACTTCCACCTCTGGATTTAGCTATGGCCCCAGAATTTTCCCAGATTAGGAACTAATGAGTCTTGCAATCAATAGGAATTTATTTCCCCATTCCTGACCACTGCTAACTGACTATTTCACAAGTTTTCTAGCATGGCTCGAGAGGTTTGCCCATATTTCAGACAATATTTTTACTTTTCCTGCTTTCCTGCCCTCTGGCTAGCATCCTCTCCAAGAACTCTCTTGCCTTCTCTTTCGCCCCCAATTCAGCATCTTTCGGGACTCAAATAGTGACCTCATAACCTGTATCCTTACTGCTCTTGGCAGAGATTCAGTCCTGAGAACCATTTCTCCTTTTCTCCCCCTGCTGGCCTCTTTTCAATCTTGCCTTCACCTTTGCCTACCAAGAGCATCCCCGGGTTTGATACTCACACCACAGCTGGCTGGGAGCAGAGGCTGCTCGTTTCATAGTAATCAGTCACAAAGTTTTGAGGAAGCTTCCGCTGGGTGTATGTGAAGCAGCAGGCTGTTGGAGGGTCTGAGCCCACTGGAAGGAAAAGTCAGGGTGAGATCAAAACTCTGCACCAGATCTGTTCATACTGGTTTCTAGGTATGGATTTTCACTGAACTCTCAGTGGCACTACAATAACCCCTAACATGGTTCCTTGTAATCCATGCCCACCTGTCTAAATAGAGGATCCTCAGAGAAGACAAAGAGTGCTACAAGATTAGAACTGGCTTGAGTCTCAGAATATGTCTCATTGTCTTCATGTTATAGATGGGAAACTAGGCATAGAGAGGGGCAAGCTTGAACCAGTAATCAGAGATAGATTCAATTCAATAGTTTGACTTCTAACCCACCCTTTCCCCCTACTGGCTGGTCATCCTAAAAAATTAAAGTTTGAATATTATTGAATGTGTGCTAGACACTGCCTTTAACAGAACACTACTTGAAAATCTTCCAGGCTCCCATTTGGTTTCTCCCTGGATCTTGCTGTTGGACCAGCCCCTCAAGACAGAAGTGGACTCTGCCTACCTCTTAACTCTAGAAATGGCAGGGAAAGGTTGTACTTACTTGGTGCAGAAAGCACTGGAGAGCAGAAGGCAGCCCCAATCACAAGGAGAGAGAGGACGGTCACGTAGAATTTCATGGTCAAGGTAGAGCCAAGACTGCAGAGTTCAGAAGCTTGATGGAGCTGAGACTGCAGAGCTCAGAAGCTTCAGAGCCCTTGTCTTGTGCTGATTTGAGTTTGGAACCCCTCTTTATAGGGACGCTGAAGCCCAGGACAGAGGTGAGGGCACAGGAAAATAAGGGGAATTTCCATTGTAGCAATGATATCATGGTACTAATAAGGAAAGTTCAGCTAGCTGAAAGCAAAGTTTTCCTTGTAGTTTCTCTTCCTTAGATCGATGTCATCATGGAAAAAAAAAAAGAAGAGGGCTTCAGTGGAGAAGTGGGCTGTGCCTTAGAGGGAAGTGGTATACCAGTGACAGAGACTGGGGTGACAGCTACTAATCTGAGAGGAAATGTGAGGTGTTCTCACCTGCTAGAGAGGGCTCGTGGACGAGGACCAAAATGCTCTTGGTGGTTGGCACTATCAGAACCTGGAGGCTTCATGTCATTCTTTCCAGGTTAGCTGTAGCCTCCAGAACAACCATAGAGTGTGACCACAGAGAGGAACCATTGACCACTGTGGGTCCTTCCGCACACAATGACCCATCTAATCAGGACTTCATTCAGGAAGGAGGCTGGGTTAGCTTCTCCTACAGCAGAGTGAGAATGGAAAATAAATAAAGATTTCAGAATATTTTCTTGAGCTGATAAGGAAACAAGAGAAAAAAATCAGCAAGAATCAAATGAGGGAAACTCTAAACAGAAAATGTTTTTCTATATACAAATAAGATTGACTACCTAGCGGTGAATGCATCTATGTTATGGACGACATATGGGTGTTTCCCAACCACTCTATAGGGAATGCCTCATGTCCCTGTCAGTCCCTGGCTGGTTTCACAGCTGCTGGTGGCTTATCTAGGAAGTATAGCTTACCAAGGCCAGGGCCACAGTTGTATATGAAATAGGGCAAATGAGGGAAATTCAGATGATTCCCCACCTTTAGTTTAACTACTCTGATCCTCCTGCTCACCCTAACCCTCATATTTGAACCTACTCTGCACTGAGAAAGAAAACTGAAGAGTGAAAAGAGGGATCCAGTCCTCCTGGATGCTTTCAAGCTGTGAAATAGGAGGGATCTGAAAAGCATCATAGGGCACTTTAGGGACAGTTGATAAAGTACAAGGTCATTTTACCTCATCACACACACACACACACAGACACACACTCACACACACACACCCAGCACTGCCTCTTCCCTCTGTTCTTTCTGCCTTCACCTTTTATTTGTACAGGATTTGGTTCAATTCTGATCTTCCCCAAGACCCTTACCCCTAGCTTTAAAGTTCTGTCATCCCTGATAGTACATATGCTGGTCTCTCATGCCAGTTTCATCTGCATGCCTCAAGGCCATGGATTTAAGCAGGAGGGGTGTGTCTTATGTACTCAGGTTCACACAGACTTTATTACCCATGGCATTTCAACTCTCTAGTCCTCTGTTGTTTGTCAAGGCAGATACAGCTGAATGAAGCCCTCTCACTAGGAGACCTTAGTCTAGCGATGTGTTGAGAGCAACAGAAATAACTATCTCATGAGGTGAAATAAGCTAAGTGACATGCTAGTGGTAGAAACAAAGTATTGGGGAATATGAGGATGAAGCAAGTTATCCCTCAGCTGCAGATCAGTTACTGAGTTAATTCTAAGATCACTGCATGCTAAGGAGGAGTCTCCATCTCAATGAGCCACAAGTGCAGATTTCCAGTCTCCTGAAGAATGGTGAAGACATCTGCCCTGGGATATCAGGGAGATGACAGACTTGAATGGGTAACTCATCTGTAAAGTGAGAGTTTCAGTCTTGAAGAAAGGCTCCCCAGAGAAGAGTGAGGAAGAATTCTAGAAGATCAGAATTGTCTCAGGATTGCCTTCATGATCTACATGGGGAAACCAAAGCATAGACAGGCATAAGGACTTGCTTAAACAAGTAATTAGAAGCAGAGCCAAAGATCTAATTTCCTTTTCATTTAATTTTTTTTTGTGGTCTGAGTTATTAATAGCCCTTCTAATTTTTTTTTTATTTTAAGACAGGGTCTCACTAAGTCATTAAATTTCTCAGACTGGATTTAAACTTGTGATCTTCCAGCCTCAGACTTTCAGAGTGCTAGGGTTACATGGGTGGACCATCACACAAGGGTTAGTTATTAATTGTTATGCAAACAAAAACTTACATATTATTGACTGTCTACTAGACACATAAGGAATCTCTGATGGTAATGTTCTCTCAGAAGAGATCACAGAACTGCTGAGGAAACAGAGGCATCAATATAAACACCCTGGCCTCTTTTAGAGCAGTGTTGCGCTTTGAGAATGTTGAGGAGACCACTGGATGTCAGAGCCAAGGACATCAGCCTCAAGGAGCTGGGATGTCTAGACCTGGAGAATCATGTGCAGGCAAATGTTGAGACTAGAAAGCCAACATGAGCTGGAACATACAGTCGTTACGTCAAGAGCAGAAGCCAAGAAAAGGCAATATCTGTGGTTTGCCAGTATGGTATCCGAGTCACTTGGAAAAATGGAGCAGAAAGAGGCATTATGGTAGCCACTACTGTTTTCCTATTATTTTGTATTGAAGTCCTGTATTGCTTTCATTATTTTGTTTTGATTGGTTTTATTCTGTTCTGTTTTGTTTGATTTTATTATGCCTGATGGTATGGGCAGTTATTTTGAAGATAACAAGAGGCATTACAGTAGCTATTACTGATTTCCTTTTATCTTGTTTTGAAGTCATGTACCACATTCCTTGTTTTGCTTTGATTGACTCTATTCTGTTTTATTTCTTTTGATTTTATTCTCTTAAAAATAAAAAAAAGAAAAATGGGAGCCGAAATTGAATTATGAAATGAAAAGATGAATATGCAGTTATTCAGAGTGAATGGAGACCACAGCACCATGAGGCAGCTGAGGATCATCAGGGACTGCCCCACTGTGACCATCAAGCCAGCCAGCTTCCTTCTCTTAAAGCCTTTGCTTTGGCTATGAAGAATGAAAAGCAGTAATTTTAGCAAATGCTAAATTTCTACAAAAAGCACAAGTCTCACTGGTATTTGGTAGGTTCAAGAAAATTTTCAATATTCCTTATAAAGCATCTTCCTTTGAACAGTGCTTTTATCTTTTTTCTAGCCCCTTTTCATGCAAGTAATAGGCAGTGCATAAGCAAGAGAAGAAAAAAATTGTGCAAAACTTTATTTACTAGCTACTATGTGACAGGCACTGTGTCAGATATTTGGGGGTTCATGCTTTTAGGTAGTGGTAGTGAAGAGTCAAAAAAAACTTCCAAAAGATGTGAGGCTTGAATGTTTTAAAAATTATATTAATTTGTTTCTTTTTATAGAAAGTATACATAGCCAGAATCTATTAAGAAAACCCAAGAAGTCATAAATAAAAAATAAAAATTACTCTATCATTCTATATCTTATTTTATATTTTACTCTTAGGATTTAATATTCTTTCTTGAATTAATATGTCATAGTTTGTTACTTAATATTGTCCCATGCTGCTAAAAATTCAAACATTACTCAAAAATAGCATTAATGAATGCATGATATTTCTTTACATGAATATATCAAATGTGTATTTAACCAGTCTGCTATTTGGATCAATCCATTGAAACTAGTCTAAACTTTTCCCTATTGTAAGTTGAACATTTATTTGAAAGATGATTGGCTAGGTAGAGAGCATGGGGGTCAATTATTCAGGCAAAAACCAAGAGTCTTATACAATTAAAAATTATAAAGCATAGTATTGTGTTTTAGTGCATATTGGATGACTCAGACAATCATAATGTATTGTGTTTTTCAAAAAAATCTGGAAAAAGGATTTTGAATGTCTTCATCACAAAGAAATAGTAAATAAGGAGATGGATATATTTACCATAATTTAAACACTGCACAGTGTATGCATGTATCAAAACAGCACATGGTGGCTGGATGTGGTGGCACACACCTGTAATCCTGGCACTTGGGAATCTGAGGCAGGAAGATCACTGAGAATGCAATCACAGCATAGGCTACCTAGTGAGTTCAAGAACACTCTGAACTACACAGTAAGACTCTATCTGAAGGAAAACAAAATAAAATAAAAAACATCATGTGGCAACCATAAATATGTAAAATTTTTATGTGTTGATTTAAAAATTTTAGTCAAAAATTTTAAAAATTTAAATGATAATGATACCAATAGTAACTAATGCTCAATACTGCACTTACTATGAGCAAGTAATGTCTTAGGGCTTTGTTAGGTACTACTGTATGTAATTCTCACAGGGGCCCATTGAAGTAGGTATTACTACTCCCTCCTTTTATATATGAGGACACTAAAACACAGAGAGGTAAGAGACTCATAGAAGAACACACTGCTCATGCACAATAGATTCAGAAATAAAACCAGCAAGTCTTGCTATAGAGAGTAAAGAAATTAGAGAGGGAAATGTATGTTACTATAAACTTATGTTAAAAGCTTAACAGCCAAAGCCTTGTTATTATGACATAAAATGTCTTTTGGTTTTGCATTTCCCATGATTTTGAAAGGCAGAATCCATGGACTTCTCTTTCTCTTAGAAAATTTGGGGAATTCAATAGCGGTTTTCTTTTATTTGTTTAAACTGTTAATCCCTGAAACTGCCACAGCACGTGCTCATGCCTAGCGTGTTTCAGTTGTGCCTTGTGGTTTGCAAAATGGGAAAATTTCTTTGCCAAGTTGATACCTCAGTGTTAAAAACAGGAAAGAGACTTGTTCATTTATGGAACTGGAGGAAGTTCAGAAAAGCTGAGTCTTGGTTTTCAGGAAGTCTAAAGGAGGCAAGTTGTGAAGGCAAAGAAATAGGTTGGGGAGGGAAGGTCAGGTCACAGCGAGGGTCACGTGATAGGGAAGCCTCTATTTCCTGCAGAAAACAATGCAGAAGATTTGAAGGACATCACCAGAGGGAGACAGGAACTGATTCATACTCCAGCAAAATCACATTAGGTGCTGTGGAGCTGTAGGTAAAAGCAAGGGTAGAACTGGAAGAAAAACCAGTTTTTCAGACACCCTGACAGCAGTGAATGAGAGGTAGATGTTCACAATTTCCAATATAGACTCAAGCAGATGATTGAATAGATGTGGGAGGAAGGAGAAGGAGAGAAATCCAAGGTGACTTCCAGGCTTCTAGCTTGGATGCCCACTAGAAAGGGATGCTTTTTATTGGGCAGAGAATACTGCAGGAGTCAGGTGGAAGGATTAACTCATACAAAGACATGTACTCTAATCTACTGCACACACACAAAATAGAGAAGATGATAAAACCTCAAGACAGAAAAAGAAAGACAGGCCTCAGAATAAGGAATTGCATCCATGAGATCACACCTCTCCAAACTGCTAGAATGGGACTCTGGGATGTTGTTTCTGCCTACATGAAGTGTGGGGCCTTGCCTGCTACTACCTATGTGAGCCACTCCTGGAAAAGGAGGCTGAGGCTAGACCAAACAAGGGTGTCATTATCAGTGAACCCACCTGAAAATGGGGCCACTGCTGCTGCTGTTGACCTCTGGGGAAGTAAAGCCACAGGCCCAGAAACTAGAAGGAAACTAATCCATCAGGACCTAGCAGTCTAAGGCAGCGATGTTGGAGAAGATGAACTGCTCAGCCAGAATTCCCTGGACTCATGCTGGACTGAGGTGGAGCTTCCAGGAGCCTGGAACTCACTGGAAATCAAGGACACAAATCGGCCCCACCATGTGGAAGGATTTACTAAGCTGACTGGTGGTTATTTTCTGTCACCACCACCGGAGCAATCTTGGTGTTTCTCCAAAGGTCAGGAATTTGTCATGTGGCCTCTCTTATCCTCCCCTTCTCATTAGTATTTCAACTTCATGACAAGAGTTAAGGCATAACCACCTGGCTGTTATAAGTCAAACGTGATTTATTCATTCACCAGGTATCGATTAAGCTTCATTATGTGGCAGGCAATGTAGTTATTATTGGATATATATTGACAGATGGCAAAATATGAAACTGACCAATTCCATCTGTGTAACACTGGTTAAATTAAAAAGCAATCACCTGGGAACATTAAGTTGCTATTTAGGAAATTTCCAACACTCTTCTAACTCAACAGCCCTATGACTCCCATGACTTATATGACATATATATTAAGAACATACTATACATACAAGTATGTTATTTTCCAATCCAAGTGAAAATACATGGCAAAAGTCTATTTCCTGGTTTGGGGATTGATATGGAAAATTTTATGAATATATAAACACTAAAAATCATACATTCAATATATCACTTTTATTAAAAAGAACAAGATCATGAGAAACAGAGACTTGGTTGGGAGATTCTTCACGTTATAATCATCATGTGCCAGAATTTGGTTAACTAAGATCAATCAACAAGGCATAGTCCATATTTGGGTTAAAGCTGACAAGGTGTTATCTGAGTTTTTGAAGACAAATTTTCATAGATGACTTATTTTACTCTGGTAATTATCATAATCCTGGAAGCAAATCATGTCTCTTATCAGAAAAGTGGATAATTCAGCAGTTTCCATTTCCTCTTCTCTCCTCCCTTAATTCATAGGAACCGAATCATGAGTATGTAGGTAGTTCTCTGAGAAATGAGTGAGGGAGGGGAGAGGAGGAAGGGAAGGAAAAGAAGAGAGGATGGAAGAAAACAACTGAAACAAAGATTTTGTAAATAAGGAGGGGAATAGTGTTGAAGTGAGGGGAAGACAATGGGGAAAAAAGAATGAAGATATAACACATACAAGTACAAATTCTCTACAATGAATGTGATCATATGTATCAAAAGAGTACAACAAAATTTTTTTAGAAAAGAAATGAATGAAAAAATGTACTTGGGGCTGTCAGGGTGTAGCTGGGGACAAAGAATGTGGGTTGAGGAGGATTCATCATCTGTAAAGTAATTTCTAGTGAAAAGAAATGATAGTGACTTCTTTTTTGGGAACTGGTAGACATAACAGTGTAGGAGACACTTTCAGCGACTCAAATTGTTATTGTTGCAACATTGGTTAAAACTTATTTCCATATAAAGACAGGAACAGAGCTGACTATGGTGTTTCCTTCTCTCTTCAATTAGCTCTAAACAGTGCAAATAAAGCCAGCTAAGGAACTAGTATGTAACCTCTAAAGCCACCAGACAGTCTCCTGTTTCCTTGCAAAGTACTTTCTGTAAAAGATGAGTGCAGAGAGATGGCAGAGCCACTCAGCTCAGGGAATGTCAGCTGGATAGGAGCCTCAAAGCAAGAGGCTATGACTCCCCAAAGCACAAAAGTTTACATGTCAGAAACTGAAGCAACAGCCTCCAAAAACGATTCAGTTGCTACCTTAATTGAATTGTGCAGATTGGTCCTTCTGTATGTCATTCTCCCTGCATTTTGCAAAGATGCTTTTCTCCCTACCTGGCCAACAAGCTCAAGTTCCCACCATCCTCACTATCACTCATCCTCAAGTCACTCCCTTCTTCACAAGATAGTAAATTCTGGGAGAGGCGTTGGATCAGGGCTTTTGTCCACGTATCCTCATGGGGATTGGGTTTAGGACCACTTGGCTGTCCTTATCTTTGAGTATGTCTTGATGTCTTTACTCTTGCTGTGGGTCACATTGGAGGTGGTAGATTGGGATTAATTTGCAGGGATTCCAATAACATCTCAGTGTGACTATAAATATAACTTTTTGGATCATGAGGATGACTGTACTTGGATTACAATACTCAATATTTGGAATCTCAATAATACAGGAATATACTTGGATGCCACAGCCACTGTGAAACCTCCCGCTGATTGCTCTTGATCTTGCCTTTGCTTCACCTGCCTTATTACCAGTATTAGCAATCACAGGGAGGGTGGAAACAGCCTGTGTGTTCTTAAAATTTTAACTCTATAGACATTTTGGAAGGACAGAATTCCTAAGGTATGATCTTTCTTTGCTTATGTCTAATGTCCTCCACTGTTCCCTGTTACCTGACATGTTCATTCTAATTCCCTTGGGGAGAATTCAAGCCCTTTCCTGCTTTGGCTCCAGTTTAGTTCTATCATCTATATTCCCAAAACACTCCTGCAGCTCCGCTGAACAATTTCCTTTTCCCTCCAAGCCCACAATGTCACACCTCTAACTTTGTGTTAGCTGAACCTCTGCCTCCCACCCCATGTAAATGTGTTTGATAGGATTTAACCAAAGTTCCATCCCTTTAGTGAAGTCTTCCCCCATCTTCCCATGGAAGAACCCTTCCCTCTCCTCATACTGAGTGTTCTTAGCTTTTGCTTCATCTTCTTTTAGAAGTTTTAGCATTCTTTGCTAAGTGCTGTGCTTACATATTCACATACTCTACTGGCCCCTACTAGATTGGGGGTATCAGAAGATAAAGGCCATTACAAAGAACTCAGAGAACTATTCATTTATATATATATATTTTTTGTACTAGGAATCAAACTCAGGACATTGCACTTACCAGGTGGATGCTGTGCTGCTGATCTATATCCCCACCCACTATTCATTTATCTTTGTCTGCCTCCTCACCTGCTGTGCACCAGCACCCCATTAGAAATTTGATAGACATGGACATGAGCCCCCTGAGGCCCCAAAGCTATCTTTTTCTTGTGAATTAAAGGCTGACCAACGTTATTTAAGGTGAATAATGATGATAATAAGTACCAGTTCTCATTCAGAGTGGTCAGTTTAGAGGCCGACATAAAGGATAAACTGAACGTTGTTAAGATAGAGGCAATGAATTACAAGGCAGTCTGATTAACATAACACCACTAACTTTGAAGATGTCTGTATAGCCAGAGCTTTGCCTTGGGAGCTTTGTAATTATACCATTTGCAGTTTTAACTTTGAAGTGAATGAGTCAACATATTCATGAACAGCACTTAGTAGCTGTAGAAGAAGATGCAGAGTCAGAAGAGAAAGAGGAAGAGGAAAAGGATGTAACACTTTTAAGTATATCTGGATACCCATCTCTCCCAAGATGTGGTAGAAAGTTTCCACAGAAAAAAGTAAAACCAGTAAAGAAGGCGATGATGATGATGATGATGATGATGAAGAAGATGGTGACTGTGATGATCATTTTGATGATGAAGTAACTTCAGTGAACAAACTTATATGAAATACTACAGTCAAAAGTGCACAAAAGTCAAACCACAATGGAAAAGACTTAATACCATCAACATAAGGATCAAAGCTTTAACCAAAAGGATCTAACTCTGTAAGAAGATACTAAAGCAAAATTGCAAGCAATCATAGAAAAAGGTGGTTCTCTTTAGAGAAGAAGCCAGTCAAGTTCACCAATTATGTAAAAAATTGTTTTTGGTTGACAAGGAAGCTATTCAAGATCTTTTTCAGTGAAGGAAATCTTTTTAAGAACATGGCTTATGCAATTTGTTAACATTTTTGGTCTTATTTCATTTCTGTAACAATTGATATCTGGCTTTCCTTTGTACAAAGCAAAGTGAGAAATTTCTTTACCATGTGTGATACATGTCCAAGTTCCCTTGCCAGGAATGTGTTGCCCAGAATGTCATCTAGTTTTTAAAGATAAAACTCTATCATTTGCTGGATTTTAAGTAGGTAGAAGAGAATGTTATGATGGGGCATGGTAGTAGTTATGGTGGTCAGGCATGAAAAATGGTGGGGAGACCAAAACATACATGCAAAATAAACTCAGTATTTAAAAAAAGTTTTTAAAAATAATGGAACTAATTTCTCAATATAAAATAGGCTTATTAATTATGAAATAATAATATAAAGGACTGAAAAGAAAAAAACAGGGTTAGCTGATAGTGTAGACTTTTGTATCACTGAAATTATGCATTGAAAAGAATATAAAAACTGCTTTGAGTTTAGCAGCGCTTAAGCACATGCAAAGCATTCTTAAAATTATTCAGATACATGAGAAATTAAGACCTCATTCTAGCAAAGGTCATTGGACAGACATTTTAGTATACTTATCAAAAATTTCTCTCAAATTAAATAATTGACAAATCACTTTTTAACCAGTGATGCTTACAAATATTTTAAAACACAATTTGTGATAAGGAAGGTAATACAGTCTCACTAAATAAAATGAGAAAACTCTTTAAAACAAAAGGAAAAAGGAAAATAATCATTGATAAAACTACCACACAAATACAAGCATTGCTAATTTTTAGGGCATTTATTTTTAATGCTTTTTAGTTTTCCCATAACTATAATTGTTAAGGAAGTATGCATGTATTTCCAGACATTTGTGCAGTTCTTAACCTTGTACAATTTTTTGTCTTGCTTTTTCAAGAGTATATTTATGCCACCTCATTCAATTTAAAGGGCCTAATTATACATATGCCATAATTCACTTTATCATGTCCTTCATAGAAAACAAATCAGGTTTCCTTATTTCAGAATTGTAAGTGATGCTGGTTCATCTTTATGTTTGAAGATGACTCCCTATCTGAGTTGTTTCCATAGTACGCTTTCCTAGAAAGGCTATTTCTAGATTAATGGGTACAAATATTTTTAAGTTCTTGACATGCTAACACCCACACCTAAAGTATCTTCATGATCTACAACTAGTGTTTAACCCAGTGCCCTGGTCACCCCATGACTGTTTGATGAGTGGACACAGGAGTGAAATGTGACCTCATACTTCCTATTCCTCCACTTGGGGATTCCTTAATTCAGTTCATTGCACAAGGCTGGGGTGGGGAAGCTGTGCCACGGACCACAAGAATACCATCCATGTGGTTAGGGAGTCCTTGAAAAGCAGTTTCAGTTCAGTGGGAAGAAATGGAACTAGACAAGTCATTTATAGATCAGTTCTTATGAGAAGGGACCAGCTAAGAATAGCCCTGAGCCAACATTCCCCTCTCCTGCTCATAAGGGAAACCATTGCCTCCTGCCCCAAAAATTCAGAGCAGGTCATGAGTTGAGAACTGAGACCCATATCTCAGAGATGCTATTCTTGGATATCCTGCACCCCTTTGGTCACCAAAGACTCTGAGTTGTGCAATTCTCAGATGACAGTGTTACCATGCCTCAGATTTTCCCTTGTAACCCCCAGATTGCACTTCCCTTTTGGCCTGGGATGTCTATAAAAAGAAGAGAAGATGGCCTGAGATGCCAGAAGCACAGGAGCAGCAGTGACACCCAGGACCCTCTCGCTCTGCTGACACTCGAGCCTGTACTTCACTGACTGCTCAGCACCATGAAGGTCTCCATGGCTGCCCTCGCTGCCCTCCTCTGCACCATGACTCTCTGCCACCAGGTGTTCTCTGCACCAGGTGAGTTTGTGCTGTTTTTACAGGTATCCCCACTCCCTGGCATGAGACCATGTTGGCCTTTTCTTGTGGCCTCAAAGTCTCCAAGGGAAAAAAGAATTTCATAAAGGACTAGAAAACATTTTGATCTGTCTCTTTTATATTTACAGGGAGCCTTTGCTCTCCTAGCGTCCCTTTCTGAGAGTCAGGTTTGGGGATTTGTAGGGAAGTTATAGAACCCTGTACAGATAGAAAAATGGGTTCCTAAATAAGAGAAAGAATCAAAGTCTTGTTACTTCCTAGTGGTGTCACCCACTCACTAGCTGGAGTTCTGTGCCTCGGTTGTCTCAAGAGAGATGGCCCTGACTTCTTTTGTTTTATGCTTCTTTTTTTTCATGACTTCTTGAACCACATAAAATTCTCCGAAGAGAGATAAGGCAAGAGAATTAACTGCTGAATCACATAAGGAAGGACAGAGTCCACAGTGAAGAGTTAGAGAGGAAGCAGAGGCAGAAATAAAGATAGAGGCAGATATTTCTAGGCAAAAATGCCCAAATGCCTACCAGTGACCTGGTACTCCAGCCTCTGCTTGCAGCAAAGCCATCATCCTCATCCTGCAAAGGAGTAGCTTTTGGCTGGCCCTCTTTTTTTTTTTTTTTTTTTGTACCAGGGATCAAATTCACAAACTCACACTTGCCAGGCAGGTGCTTAGACCACTGAGCTAAATCCCCAGCCCCAACCCTTCCTTCTAAATGATGACTTAGCTCACTCTCTCCCTTCCTCTACAGTTGGTGCTGACACGCCGAAAGCCTGCTGCTTCACCTATGCCTCCAAGAAGATTCCACGTCCATATGTAGCTGACTATTATGAGACCAGCAGCCAGTGCTCCCAGCCAGCTGTCATGTAAGTGCCATCCCTCCTGCCCACTCCTGGGGACAGTCCTCTAGGGCACAGATGGGTCAGAAGAGTCATTGTAGAAAAGCCTCTACTCTATCAAATACATAGGGCCTCATTCTTAGAGGTATGACCTGACTTGGTAGCAGGAGATGGTACACAATGAGGACAGCTGCCCCAGCTTAGAGGAAGGGGACAGGAAGAAGGTGGCAGGATGCTCTGAGGGGTCCTTTGAGTCACTGAGAGTGGCTGTCTGGACAGAGCATCCCTAGCTATTTAGGACATGAGCTGGGGTGGCAGGCCACCATGGTCCCAGGAGGCCCTTGTGGGAGTCTTCAGTGGTTGATCCTTTCCTCCCTCCACAGCTTCATAACCAAGAGAGGCCGGGAGGTCTGCACTGATCCCAATGAAGCCTGGGTCCAAGAGTACATCAATGATCTGGAGCTGAATGCCTGAGTGGCCTGGAAGCAGTCAAGAACCCACTGACCTCTGTGGGGAGCAAGGACCTAAGCCTTGGAAATAATCCTGTAACCTCCATAGCTACCTCTCCTATGGGAACTTTTAAACTTAAATCTTAATTTATTTATGATATTTAATTGTTAAATATAATATTTATTTATATACTGAGTTCATATGAAAGATCTCAGGATACCTTCTTTACCACCCATCTCCTCCCCCTTTTCTTACCCTGTGTTTGATGACAGTTGAGTGGCTGTCATCAGCTAGCTCTAGGCAGACATGATACCAAAGAAACCAAACTGACAAATATGTAGTAGATCCTTTTAGTCTGTGCTGTGTCCAGCCTGATGAAATAATAAAGATGCTTTTTAAAAAGTTAAACTGGCATTGAGTCTGGTTTTGTTTCCTAGCCAATCAGAGATGCTGGTAAAGAGGAATAATAGAGGGAAAAAAGGATGGTGGTGGTGGTGGTGGGGAGATGTGAAATACAAGGATTTGGCGGGAGAAAGTAAGAGTTACTCCACTTTATACTGGAGACACAGTTCCAGACCACTGAAACTTATGAACATTTATATGTCAACTCATGATATATGTGTGCTAGGAAAACTCACCACTTGAATGGCTACCACTTAAACAGAATATTCTTTAGTGTGTATTTGTAAGTCAAGCTTTCTTAATAGCAATTGCTAACATTTTGAGGCTTATTCGAGGCTGAGAGCTTTTCATGCATTGTCTTGTAGTCCAGAAGCTCACAGTTAAGTGAGAAGTTTTATGCTCCCCAACATTCCCTAAATACAGATGTTGTAGCGAAAAAACAAACAACAACAACAACAAAAATAACATGGTAAATAAAATGGAAATCACCTTTGGGACAAAGAGAAGAAAACTACATTGTAAACAGTTCCCCAGGAATTTCCGAACTGGGATTCAACTGAGATCAGCTTCACAGGAGTTCCCAGCTCTCCTCCCTGGGAAAGTGTCCTCCATGAAGACATCTGAGATGTCTCAGGGGAGGAGATATTTTGGGGTCGGGGAGGAGATATTTTGGGGTCGAGGAGGAGCTGCCCACTTCCTGCCCTTAGGACTAGGGGTTGGGGTTTTCTTTAGGTGTTGAACAATCCACAGTTGTTTGGGGCCAGTTTTGTGGTTTCTTTGACAATGTTACTCCCTTCTAAAGATAGTAAGATGTCTAATCTATTCATTTCCAATCATTCCATGGACTGGAGAACCAACAGCAGAGAGGTTGTCCAGCCATGCACCATATTTCGTATTTTGACTGAGGTTGGGAATGTGCACAGGCCTCCCTTTGGGACACTGTGGAGTTGCAGGATCACATGTGGAGGTGACAAACCTCCACCCTAAGCCCAAAGCCACATCCTTCTTGCATTTTTGTAAATAGCTGATTGTCAGCCAGGTTTTTGTGATATAGGCCTCTAATCTGTACTTGTGAGGCTGAAGTAAGAAGATTGCAAAATCAAGTCCAGTTTGCGCAATTTAGCAAGACCCTGTCTCAAGCTTTTAAAAGGTTGGGGATGTATCTCAGTGGTAGAGTGCTTGCCTAGCATGGGTGAGGCCCTGGATTTAGTCTTTAAGGGTGAGGCACTGTATACTTTAGAGACGATAACTATTTCATAGGAAAGGGTAAGAAAGGAGAGTCAGGACTATAGTTGGACTATAATATCTCCTAAGTCTCTCACTTCCCTGTCTCTACTCACAGCAAATTTACCTTAGAATAGAAATTTCTGCAGTTACATTGCTGCATAACTCCAGGTTACTGGGTTCTCAGCCAAAATATTGGAAAGGACCTTCTTACTACAGCTGAATTGTTTTTTCTTTACAGATTTCACATGAGCCCATTTCAAGGTAACCTAAATAAACCCTGGATGTAAGAGGTAGCTGTCAAATTCCAATATTCAGAATCAAATTCCTTAATGCAATCTTATTATTTGGCATAGGAACTGAGCACTAAAATGCATCAGGCCACAGTCCAACCAGCACTGCAATACTCATGTTTTTCAAAAGAAAAGTGCCCAGAAAGCAGTGTGAGCAGCACCTACAAACATGCTAAAAATGCAAGTCCTAAGACCTTCTCCCAATCTGTGGGAGGTGAGGAGCTACACTCTTGTGTTTACCAAGCCTCCAAGGTAATTCTGATGCACACCAAACTTTAGTGAACCCCTGAATATGCACATAAGTTCCCAATGATGCACACCAAACTTTAAAAATCACTCCTATTTAGTGATCTCTGAATGTGTACATAAGTTCCCATGGACAACCCAATACTCCAAGTTTCTCTTCGCTCCTGCCTGCCCTATCACTTACAGACTAACTGGGCCCAAATTTCAGCTAGCGAAAGCACACAAAACTCTCCCTTCTTGAGTGCTCCCTAGTTCCAAGTTATGGGAAAAGTCTTACCTGCAAGAGAGTTTGGCAGAAACACTGAATGTTGACCACAACAAATATCAGGCACGAGTCACTTCAATCAATATGGAAATTGAGCATTTATGTCTTTGGAGCCACTGGACTGCAACTCTTGTTGACCTATGCGAAGGCGATGAGGAGTACCCAGCCCACATTCCAAAGGAAGCTATTTTTGGAAAGAGTAACTGAAGTGCTTGCTTTTCTGGGATCCACATACCTTCCCTTGAAAAGCTATAAAAGACCTTACCTTAGGGAGAGCAGAACATGGTTATTGCAGCTGGTAGCCTACCATCTTCCGATGCTGTCAGCTTGTTGCTAATTAGCTAATTTTCTTTCTCCATCACTCTGCCTCTCAGTTCATTGACTCCAATGGGTAGCAGCTGAAGCAGGCTTTGCTCGGTTACACTCCTACCTTTTCCGTTTAAGCACATTTCATATGTTAGCCTGGGCCTGGGGCTTTTTAATGGAGCCTGTGTGTTTGTGCAGATATCTCTGTATGGGCCCAAGTCTCTGCATTTCTCAGGATGCCAGCCGTTTCCAGGAGGAAAACAAGCAAATCTAACTTAAGGCTTTGCTTGGATTGAGGCTTGAATAAATGAACCTTTTGGCCTCAAGTCTGTAGAGTACAAAGGTGACTCTGGCCCCAGGCAACCTGGGTGGAGCAGCCATACTGGGTCTTCTCTTCCTCATTTCCCTTCGTGTCAGAGTCTCAGGATGGCTGCCAGTATCTGAGTGTGGTGTGAATTTTTATTCATTTCTTTTGAAGAAAAGAGTGGGTCTGTGTTCCTGCTGAAAAAAAAAAATCCATATTTGGCTGACCTAGGAATTCAATTCCTAACTAAATGCTATGGTTATGAAGCTAAGTCTCACCATTTTGCTTAAGTTAATCAAGGCATATAGTTCTCTCTGTGGATTGGATACCTTTCACTTAAAGTCTGAAAATTATAAGGAAGAGTGGCTTCCAAAACACAAAGGCATGTTTCTGATATCAGAAAGGCTGTAGAACAGAATCAGTTCAGGAAAAATATATTTTCACTATAGTATGTTTGTCTTTTTGTTTTTGTTGTTATTTTTATATGAGAGTAGCTAATACTTTGTGTGATAAATTTTCTCTTTCGCTCCCTCCCTCCCTCCCTTTCTCTCCCTCTCTCTTTCTCTCTCTCTTGGTTAGATATGGCTAGTTTTCCTGAGCTACTTTTTTTTTTTTAAAGTATGGGCTTGTGTATTTCCCATTGTCCCATATTTGATTATGATCCAAATCTGAGGCTAAAAAGGCAAAAAACTTTTTATGATGTCAAATTAAACCCCAGAAAATGGGGCTACATACCCAGCCACTCAGAACATATGAAGAATATGTAGAACAAACACTACCCATCTCTTTCACGTAAGCTGAAGACAGGGATGGTGTGGGGGAGGAAAAGAGTAGAGAACTCTTAGAATAGTGAGTCATGAGTAGAGACTGCCCTGTCACATAGCTATCAAGAGAAGATATCATCATTTTCTTTGCCTTGACATTGTGAATTATTTAAATTACACACAATTTTAAACTGCTGTAAACATGCCAGAGACTAGATGTTTATCTATGATTTATTTATTTGGTACTGATCATCAAACCCAAGGGTACGCTAGCATTGAGCTACATCCCAAGCCCTTTTTATTCTTAAACAGGGTCTTGTTAATAGGCCCAGGCTGATCTCAAACTTGTAATTTCCTTTCTCCTGCCCCAGTAGCTGGGACTCTAGATATGCTTTGATCCATATTTTGATTTCCTTAAGTAAAAAATAGATTCTTAAATATAGAATTTCTTGGTCAAAGGTTAGATTACCTTAAGTTTTCTTATGTTTATTAACACCAGTGTTGGACACATATTTTTGTCCTTTGATTAGCGTACTTTGGGGGGCCCTTGATAAATCTCTTTTGAAAGAGCAAATGTCTGAAAGGCTGGCGATACTCTGTGGCCCAGGTTTTGCTAACATAGCTCTGATACCCTGGCTCTGCATGCATTTGAATTGTGTCGATCAGGACTTGTGGCGTTGTTGCATCATCAGGTCTGTGCAGTTAGAACAGCTGTGGAATAATATAGAAGTTTGTGCTCTGACAGAGGAAACTATGACTACACAGCTATTGTGCCAGCTAAGTGTGGTCCTGGGATGACATTAGTATTTCACCTCCTCGAACTGTGGAAACCACTTCCCCATAAACAAGTCAAGTGGGTGAGCACTTGAACTATTCTGCATATACCTTCAGTACTGTGGTTACACAAGACCCCACCTTGTGTGTGCAAGGCAACAAGACAAAACTTCCTCTGCCATCACCCCAGTTTGCAGCTCCCTATAGCAGAGGAGTTAGCTGTTAAGAAAAGGGGGTATGACTTAGACCCCCCCAAAAAGGCTGGCAGCAGTCAGTTCTCAGGTCCTATCTCAGTCTGCCCACACTCTTGGGCCCTTGCTGTCCTCCTCACTGACCATACCGACATTCTCGAGTCTCCTGCCACAAGTCTGTCTTTTTCTGTTTCCCAGTCTCTGGCTGGAGTCAGAGCATTTCACCAAAGTCCTATGGATGAGATACTCAAGTAAAAAAGAACTTCCCAAAGGGCTTTCAGAATGTCCTGGCTCTCAGGATGGTTTTTCTTTCCAAAAGAATTTTAGCTTTCTATTCTACATACCTCAAAGGTGAGGTCAAATCTTGTCCTACTAGAGAAGTGGGAAAACTGAATGTGTTTTCAACAAGAGGAACAACTGCTCTGTGATTGCTTTCCAGTGGCCAGCTGAGGAAGAAACTCATCTAGTTTCACCTCTTGGTGACTTAAAAAGTTGTCTCTTGATGAAAACAATCTCTTTTCCAGTAGAGCTAGAGTAAGAGGCAGATTGTTTCTTTGGCTATACCTCCTGCAGACAGAGACAGAGACCAAACAGAAGCAGGAAAAGAAAAAGAGGAGAAGATTGTGAAACAAGAAATCTCCAACCTCTTGCCAGTTCTCCACATTCTTAAATCCTTACCCCTAATCTGTGCAAGCCCCAGCTATTTTTTCAGATTTTATTTTTTCAGAAGGAGTTGGCCCATTGGTCTCAAAGCAGAATGAATCTTCCCTCAGAGTTGGCCTAGGCCAGTGGTAGCAAACCTGTGGCACACGTGCTGCAGGAGGATGTCTATCACTGAAAGCTCTAGAAGGTTTGCCATCACTGGCCTAGGCCCTTAAGCACTTGGTGTCCTTTTTTAATGATCCCCAGATGACCCTTAGCAAAATGATAGGTGACTGTTATGGGACCAATAGACAGTGTCAGGTAAGAGTGGGTCTTCCACCATCTCTGGTAAGAGGCAGGACATGTAAAGACAGGGCCAGCAGGATTTGGAATAGGGACAAGCCTGAGAGGGAATCAGTAGATAGGTGCAGGCCATCCTAGGGAGCCCCAACCTTTGAGGACCCTGACCTTTGAGGCAGGATTTAGGGAAAGTCACAGAGGTGTCTTCTGGCCTGGCCTGACCTGAAACCCATAGGGAAAAAGAGGAGACTGCCTGAGGACACATTTTCAGTTATTCTGGAAATGTCAGGAGATCTGAAGTTGAGGAAATAATACTCAGAAAGAGAACAGATGTAGCTTTCCAAGGCAAGTGGGGCACAGAGAAGCATAAGACAAGGAATTCTTTCACTTTTTATAACTCTGTCATTCTTTATAGCTTCTAACCAAAAGGGTTGACAGGTCTTGTACCAGCTCCACTAAGTCTGATACCAAGTGTACCGGTGACCTCAGAATTGAATTCCAAATGACCTGAAAGCAACAAGAAACCAGTTACATCAGTGGGTATATTAAGGAGCAAGGACCTCAGTGAGCTCTAAGAATGTTCCTTCAACTCTCCAACTACCTACCCTCTACTATGGGCTTGGAGCAAAGCAACCACGCTCTGGGACTGTTAACATAAATGTAGGTTTATTTAGCTTTGATAAATTCTGTAAGGCACCTTCACGTACTCATTACTTCTTGCTGAAGGAATTCTTACAACACTGTCTACATCTGTTCTCCCCCCAATCACACAGTGGTTAACACCTGCTTGTGTTGTGTAAATTCAGCTTTTTCTAAAGGATATTGTTCCAAACCATCAACCAACAAATATTTATAGACTGCAGTTTACCATTTCTTTGTCATTTGCGTGAAATAATGAAAAAAATGTTTTCAGTAAACCAGTCTTAAAATTTTGGTGATTCTGTCAATGTTAGACGAGTAAGGTAGGAGTAGGAAAATCTGAAGAGGGGAAGTCAGCAGAAAGGAATTTACCACAGTGCTTGCAATTACTTATTCCTAAAATGAAGATGAAATGTTGTTTTAGAAAGCAACAATTATGTTATAAAATATTATACACCTTGTATATATTTTTCCTGTTTGAGTAGTTTCTGACCCTTTCACAATATTTATTGAAGATTTTGGATCTTATTTACTCCTTCAGTTTCTTTCTTTTCTTTCTTTCTTTTTTTTTTTTTGGTGCCAGGGATTGAACTCATGACCTCGCGTTTGCCAAGCAGGCACTTATAACGCTGAGCTAAACCCCTGGCTCCTCTCTTTCAGTTTCTTATACTAGGGAGACAATATGGTATTTACAAATGTGAGTCTGATTTGTTTCACTTATGAGTATGGTCTTCAGTCGAATTCAGTTACCTATTAAAGTCTCTATGTGATCCTTCTTTATAGCTGAGTAGCACTCCATTGTATAAAAATACCACATCATTTTTAGCCATTCCTCAGTTGATGGGCATTTGGGTTGTTTCCAAGATCTGGCTATTACAAATTGTGCTGCCACAAACATGGGTGTACATGTATCACTGTGGTAAGATGTTTCAATTCTTCCGGGAATATGTCCAGAAGCTAGATAGCTGGGTCAAATAAGACTCTAATCATAGATTTTTGAGGAATCTCCACACCAATTTCCACAGTGGTTGCATCAGTCTACACTCCCACCAACAGTGGAGAAGGGTTCCTTTTTCTTCACAGCCCCTCCAGCATTTGTTATTGGTTGATTTCTTGATCCTGGTCACTCTTTCTGGAATGAGATGGAATCTCAGCATTATTTTAATTTGCATTTCTCTAATGACCAATGATACTGAACATTTTTTCATGTGTTTATTTGCCATTTGTATTTCTTCAGCTGAGAAGTGTGCAGCCATCTCAAATGCCCATTTTTGGATTGAGTTTTTGAATTTTGGGGGCCTGATTTTATAAAAAATTCTTTATATGTTCTAGACAGAAGTCCTTTGTCTGAGGGACACTTGACTAAGATTTTTTTCCCAATTCATGGGTTTTCTTTTCACTCTGTTGGAGATTTCTTTTGACATGCAAAAACTCTTTAATAAGACGATATCCAAGTTGTTGATTCTGGGAAGAATTTCCTGTGCAATTTGATTTTTTTCATGAATTCTGTGCTTACTCCTATGCCTTCAAGATTTCTACCTACTTTGTCTTCCAGCAGATTTAGTGTTTCTGTTTTAATATTTAGATCTTTGATCCATTTTGACTTTAGTTTAGTGCATAGTGATAGGCATGGGTCTAGTTTAGTTTTCAGCATATGAAAAGCCAGTTTTTCTATCAACATTTATTAAAAAAGCTGTCTTTCTTCCAGTGAACATGTTTGGCCCCTTTGTTTAAGTTGAGGTGGCTGAATGTGTTTGCAGTTGTGCTGTTATCTTCTAATCTATTCCATTGAGCTTCAAGTCTGTTTTTATTCCAGTATCATACTGATTTTATCATAGTAGCTTTGTAGTATAATTTCAAGTCAGGGATTGTGATGCCTCTTGCTTTGCTTTTGTTGCCCAGAATTGGCTTTGCTATTCTAGGTCTCTTCTAGTTCCAGATGAATTTTCGGAATTTCAGGAATTTTAGGAATTTCTCTAGATCTGTGAGGTAAGCTAATGGTATTTTGATTGGAATTGCATTAAATCTATACAACATTTTTGGAATGTGTCTATTTTAACATTATTTGTTTCTCCTATCCATGAACAAGAAATGTCTTTCCATTTTCTGAAATTTTCTTTGATTTCTTTTTTTAGAGTACTGTAATTTTCACTTTATAGATCTTTTACATCCTTAGACTGACTCCCAAGTATTTCATTTTTTTGGATGCTATTTTGAAGGGTGTGGTTTCCCTTATTTCTCTCTCAGTGAGGTTGTTGCTTTTATAGGTGAATGCTATTGATTTTTGAGTGTTGATTTTGTATCCATTACAGAATTTGGTTATTACATCTTTTATTTAAAAGTTAAATATCAAAATATTTTAGAAGTTAAGAGTGTACCCCAAAAGTGGTCTCTTTTTAGTTCTTTTTGTTTTCAGTTCATCCTTTCATAACCTACTCCCGACTATAATTTGTATTTTCTAGATGTTTTGCAACACATGTGCAAGAACGGGATCTTCTGTTGTGAGAATAAGCCTTTCAAATTTCAGTTTGACTCAGAGAAACTTAAAAAATGCCTGTTGGTGTTAAACTACCCAATACGCCAAGAGAAGAAGACAACAAATATACCCTGTCTAGATCCAAATGGTACATTTTGACTGGACTTCAGCATTCATTCTAATTCTCTCATCTCTTGTCTCTCATCTCTTCCTCTCTCCTTTCTCCTCTCACCTCTCTTTCTCTCTCTCTCCACACACCCACACACCCACACACTCCCACATACACCCCCCCCCACATCTACAAATGGGACTTTTCCCATACACTATTTCATAATCCCTTCCCATTGTGAGACAGTCCTTATTCTGCCTGCCCACCACCATAGCAAACTATCAAGTACACGTATGGAACCAGTATCAGGACAGTCAATAACAGTAACTTTGCCCTGGATGAAGCCATAGTCTCATTCTTTCTTCTTCCATGTGTTCTAAACTTTTAACAGTTCACACCATAGGCCCATAAACTTTCGAATATTTCCAATAGATCCATGGCTTAATTCATATCTTTGCAATAGGAAAACTGCATGAATCCTTTATATGTAGGAAGAATTCCAAACTGACTTCTTACAATAGTTAAGAAGAAAGAAAAAGCAAAAAGCAAGAGTCTACATGCAGATTTATATTGGTTGGAACTTTTCACTAGTGAACAGTCTTTTTTTTATACCAGGGATAGAATTCACAACCTCACATTTTTCAGGCAGGCACTTATGCTGCTGAGCTAAATTCCCGGCCCTGGTAAACAGCCTTTTCTTAAGGGTAAATGATACACAAGTGGCTACTTACTACATGATCCATACAGTTCCTGCATTGCAGTTGTGTTGGATTTGAGTGGCTAATTCTGGCCAGGGGACTATAAGCTTAAGTGAAGTGTATCACTTCTGGACCAAGACAGTTAAAAGGCAGAATGCTTTTTTCTTCTTTCCTTCCTTATTCTGAATCTATGGCTACAATATGGAAGCAGCTAGCATTCCTGAGTGGCCACTTTAAAGAGAGCTGCTATGGGATTGGCAGTATGCAGAGTGTAGCTCTTAGACCACACAGCAGCAACACCAGGATGCTCAGGAGGAAAAAAGAATCTGTGCTCCAGACCTATAGACTTAGGGTTTCCTGAATGAGGCTCAGGAATCTGTATTTAAACAGGCCAGATGGGGGACTCCGTTGTAACAAAATTTTGAGTACCAAAGACCTTGCCCATATTAGATTTTTTTAAATGGAAAACTTTTATGTTATTTATTCATTGGGATTTGCAGAGACCTGGGTTTAATGGTAAGCACTAAGGTTGAGATTAGAACACAGAATAGCCCTAAAGGATGAGATATAGTCTACAAAAAAAGGGAAGTAAAATAGGGCTGTTTCAGAGCTCGGTGTAGAGTTCAAGATGTTTCCAAAAGACACACAGTCATGGAGAGTGAGAATGTCAGCAGCAACCATAACAGACTTCATGTCAGTAACCCAGTTTTGTGAAGCTGAGGGTTATGACACTCCCACACAGTGAGGAAGTACTGAAGAAGAATGTGAGAGGAGACAGGTGTTCTAGTGCAGACATATGAGAATGTTCCCGCTTAGCAGGAGAAATCCAATAATTACTAGAATTATGTGGATTTATGAAATACATCTACACCTACTTATAGTATCTGTCTCACATGTGTATCCACATAAAGGGTACTAATACGATATAACATTTGCTATTTTCTATGAGGCAAGCATACTGCTAAGCCTAATTCTTTCTGGTACTGCTATATACTCACCACTGGGCAGACATATTAATACAGTATCCCCAAATATATCAAAGGATTTCCTTTGTTTAGTCAATATTGTCTGTCTACAATTTGGATATGAAGTGCAAGATATGGATAGTCAATTCAGTGACAGAATTTCCATTAGATAAAAGGCATCCATCTACATGGGCAATGGTTATGAGCAAACCCGCAGTGCTGTGCCTACTGGCTTGGTCCTGGGAGCCTAGTAATGTCATCAGCTGGTCATAGAACACTACCAAGGCCTTAGTGATAACTGATGTCAACACTGGTGTCCAGTAAATCATTACTCACCATATTAATTAGGTGAACAGATAGTTTCCCATGGTATTGTTTGGTTTTGGCTGTACAAACTTGATTCCTTGTCATCCTTGACTAATACTGTGAGAGTTATATCAGAGAGAAATTTACCTGATTTTAGCAATTCTCCAAAGGGTAGAATTATGAAGCAGAAACAGATGAGAAAACATCTAGAGAGCAGAATCTCACCTCAACCTGCAAAGATGTCAAGAGGTACATGTTAGTGTGTTCTCTAAGGAAGGAATGAAGAATTGTTTTCACATGAGGGAGAAGAAAGGATCTGTAGTTTGTGGTGTAGCAGTGGAGGAGAGAGAGGAGTGAATGGATGAGGGAAGATTTTTGTTTCCCACGGGCTCAGGTAGTATGAGAGTGAAGAGAAAGTTAGAGGATCCAGGTTTTATCCCTATGATTAGGAGATTAGGTGTGTATTTAGGATCACTCTAGGTTACACTGCTGCACACTTGGTCTAGACATTATTTTTTCTTTTAAGAATGGATTTTCTGTCATTTCACTTCCTCCTGTGGATACTGGGAATGTAAAGGAAGTTGTGATTTCCAACAGTACTCTCTTCCTTTTGATGAAGAAGAAACTAGGGTTCATAGAACTGAACTCAGGACACACACAACGAGCAACACACATCATTTCCTGCTTTGTGTGCCTCATATGCGTGCAATACAGTAATTGATCTAATTTAAGATCTCTAGTGAGAGATCCTGGTGCTCTTAATCAGTTAAATAAAGGGAGATGAGCTTGGTTCTTCCTGGAAATAGGCCCAGTAGTGTAATAACATCCTGAATATTTAACTTCCCCTAACATGACAGTCCAGCAAATCTTTCAATTGAGGTTGTGATTCTCTCGGAGGAGACACAGAGAATGGTGAGGCAGATGCAGAGGTGCTCTGAGCTGGGTCAAGAGGCTCAGTGGAGCTGCTGCCTGACCCCTTCTCAGAAACAGGAAAGGGCCTCAGGGCAGAGGGACTAAGACTGAGGCCTCTGAGGAGGGACAAACAGGAAACAAGGCTCCCAGCACGGGACAGAACTTCTCAGCTCACATTCCCACGTGAGCACTGAGGCAGCAGTGGGTGAGGCAGTGGACCATGCTGAGCTGTGTAGGGATGTGAGCAGCTTCTTCCTCTCAAAGCAGCTTAAATTCAACCCCACAGGTTCACCTGTCACCTACGTCACAATTCTTTATAGGATGTTATGGGCCCATTGCTACTTCTCTTTGCCTTTCTCACAAATACTCATCTCGCTCCCTGCTCCCCATCCCTGTCCCTATATATATTACCTGTGTGCACCCTTCACACTCAGTCCTACATGCATTCTCAGATTCACCACGTCACACACGAATCCCCTAAATAGCTTCACATCCTCTCTGAGGGATAAATTGTCTTTACTGCATACTGTTTCATAGACCAAATACTAGAAAGCTTAAGTGTTCTTTACTGTGTATATTTCCTCACCCAAACATCACTTCTTCCACCATGCCACCAGCGCTTCAAGGAGTTGCATGTTTGGGGACATAAACACGTCCCCTACATGGAGGGCTAATGTCACACAATCTAAAAATGTTGCCAACTAGTACTAAGAATCACATCACATGCACTTTTAATGCATTCCCCCTCACACACACATATACATGCCTATGACTACATTTTTATTAAATTTTATATTTATTTTTATTATGTTAAAGACAAAAAAATGAAAATAAAAATTAAGCTGTTTCTAAACAGGCTAACTGGAGAGTAACAATAATTATTACATTCATATTGCTATCTTCATCATCACTATACGCTTTACTAGGCCAGAAGCCGTTACAAAATACATATCAGAATATGTATATGTATGTATAACATATATAATATATGTGTATATATATGGAAAGAGAGAATGTTTATAATATTACCTATCTATATATTTCCAGGAAGCACCACAAACTTATTTTTCATCTTGCGTGACACACACCACACACAGAATTCTGAAACGTCACACATACATGCTCTCCTATCTCACATGCCCACAAACAGGGATGCTCTGGTGGCCATTGCATCTCATATTTCTTTAACATTTTGTTTTCTAGAAACCAATGAATTGCCTCAATATTTTCCACTTTTTCCGTCTCGCAAGAGGCCTCTGCGTCAGGATTTGATGGAGTGTCAGAGCTGCTCCTCTTCTTCAGGTCCCCGTTAACCTTCCACCTTCATCAATAACCCCTTGAAAACCCCAGGGTCGACTGAAGGGAAAAGAGTCATGAACGTTTACTACATGCAGGTCCTAACCAGGAGGGGTGTGGCCATCTTCGGGGATGCAGAAGGGGGACTGGAGCCTCCCCCAAAGAGGATAAGCAGAGCCAAACTCACCTTTCCTGAGGGGATTCCTCCAAAAGTCATCCTTCCCAAAGATATAGAGCCCCTCCTAACCAACAGCATGGTTCAGGGGGACAGTGACTTCCCAGAGGAATGGAATGAGGCTGAGAGTGCATCGAAGCCCCTGGCACAGGGCACCTGTCCCCGCGCTGAAACACCTCCATGGCTGCAGGGCCTGAAGAGGGGCTTCAGGTGCATGGGCTGCTGCAGGGTCTTCCCCACGCTGGAGGCCCTCACCCGACACGTGGTGCATGCCCGGGAAGAGGGCTTTTCATGCCTTACTTTCCACCTGACCTTTGCCAGGCTAAAGAGTAAGAGGAAGAAGGAAAGTAAGAGGATCCTTAGGAAGAGAGAACGGCGCTATTGACACAACCTTTGAAGGCTCCAGGGAGAAATTTTTGTGGTTGTGCTGTGTCTGCAGTTTGAACTTGTTTGTGAATTTTTGTTTTGCTTTTCAAATAAATAATAGTTTTCATGTCATTGTCTGGTTAGCAGAGGCACAAGTAAGATTAGACTCCAGAGCCATAAACTCCTGGGTTAAATCTCTTCTTCCCTTTTGCACTTCTGTTCTCTTTCTGTGTCACCTGTGCAGTCTTGGGACTGGAGATTCTAACAGTCACAAATGATACTGTTTACACAGGTCCTAAGAGACAGCTTAATTTCCTCATAGCATTGAGCTAGGCAAAAATGAGGCCTGACCCTCAAGGTGTGTCTCTCTCTGGTAGCCAGAGGAAGTGTTGCGCCACTAACAGCTGTCATATCGAGTACCTCACCTTGAAAGCCCTGAGGGTGGGGCTGGACAACTATCCTCAGCATTTTCTGGCCTCCTGTGTGGCTGCCTGCACTGGTTTGCAGCTGCAACCCTGAAGACTGCTTTGTCCTTCCCTAGTACTCTGCCCTGTTATGGATACCACTGTGAAGAGTGCTGGAGGACCGGGCCATGGCTGAGGGGAATCAGAGCACACTGATGATGTCTAAGCATTTCTAAGCCCCATCAGCCCATGTTCACTTTTGCTAGGAGACTTCTGGAGATTTCTGGAGAACAGGGACAGTGACCATTTTAACTTTCTCCATCTAGCGAAATGTGGGGCTGTCAACCAAGCAGCTGCTTCTCCTGAAGTAGGGCAACACCTTTGCCATCACAGGAATGGCCATGGTATATTCCCTGAAGGGGTATTCATGATCTTTTGAATTTCCATGGGATATGTAGTATTTTCCCCCTTTTCAGTCCTTATTGTATGAATTTGAGTTTTTTCTTTCTTTTTCTTGATAAGGTTGGTTAGGGGTTTGTCAATTTTGTTTATTTTCTCAAAAAAACCAGCTTTTTGATTCATTAATTCTTTGTATTGTATTTTTAGTTTCAATTGCATTGATTTCTGCTCTAATCTTTACAATTTCCTCTCTTCTATGAGCTTTGGGTTTAACTTGCTCTTCCTTTTCTAGAAGCTTGAGATGAAGCATTAGGTTATTTATTTGTGCTCATTCTGTTTTCTTGATATGACAATTTATTGCTATCTATTTCCATCTTTTTTTTTATTGGTACTGGGGATTGAACTCACAACCTCGTGCTTGCAAGGCAGGCACTTATGCCACTGAGCTAAATCCCTAGCCCCCCTATTTCCCTCTTAAGACTGCTTTCATTGCATCCCACATATTATAGTATGTTATTTCTGCATTTTCATTGAATTGTAGGCGTTGCTTTATTTCTTCTTTAATTTCATCTGTAGCCCACTGGTTGTTCAAAAGGTTGTTATTTAGTCTCCATGTATTTATGCAGGATTTGAAATTTCTTTTGCCATTAATTTCCAGTTTTAGTGCACTGTGGTCACATATTATGCATGGGATAATTTCAATACCTTTGCATTTACTTAAGAATGTTTTATGGGATAATATATGGTCTATTTTGGAGAATGTCCCATGCACAGCTGAGAAGAATGTATATTCTGATGTGGTTGGGTGGAACACTCTGTAAACATCCTAGTCCAATTGCCCACAGGTATGATTCAGTTCTGTTATTTCTTTGCTGACTTTTTGTCTAGTTGAGCTATCTTTTTGTGACAATGGGCTGTTATGGTCCCCTGTTTTAATTGTGTTCTTGTGTATTTGGTTTTTCATGTCCATTAGTATCTGTCTTATGTAGTTGGGTGCTGCCGTGTTTGGTGCATATATATTTATAATTGTTAGTTCTTCCTCTTGTAGTTTTCCACTAATAAGTATGTAGTGGTCTTCTTTATCTCTTTTAACCCTTTTAAGTTTGAAGTTCACTTTGTCTGCAAACAGAATAGCTACCCCTGCTTTTTTCTGGGTTCCTGTTGCATGGAATACTGTTTTCCATCCTTTGACTTTTAATCTATGAGTTTCTTTTTGAGTCATATGTGTTTCTTGTATACAGCATATTCTGGGATCATGTTTCTGAATCCAATCTGTCAATCTATTTCTTTTTATAGGTGAACTGAGGCCATTTACACTTATGGATATCACTGATATGTACTGGCTTGACTTTGCAATGTTGTGTTCCTATTGTTGGTCTCCCACTTTTCTCCCTTTTTAAATTTCTTATCCAGCCTGGTTGTTTGTTTCTGTTGTTGTTCTGGAGATTTTGGTTATTTTTATCTTTATCTAGCATGTCTTTCAGCTTCTTTCTAAGGTTGGTTTGATGGACATGAATTTCTTCAGTTGTCCTTTGTCATGGAAATATCTTGTTTTTGCATTAAATTTGAAAGACAGTTTGCTGGGTACATCAGTCTGGGTTGAAAGTTGTTTTCTTTTAGGGCTTGAAATACTTCACCCTGTGCTTGTCTTAATCTTTTTTTTTATTTTAAAAAGAATAAAACAAAAGAGACAGATCAAAGCAGATCAGAACAGAACAATGTAAGCAAAAAAGCACTTCACAACAAGACAATTGGATATTAACAGTAGCTATCATAATGTCTCTTTCTTTGAAATGGTTGAGCTTAGCTTCACACACGATAATATCAAACATAACAAAATAGAATAAAACCACTCAAGAGAATGAAAGTATTACAAGACATTCACAACCAAATAACAGAAGATGAACAATGACTACTATAATATCTCATTTTCCATAAAAAATTTGTTTATACTATCATACATATTAAAATCCAATAAGACACAACATGATAGAACCAATGGTAATAGAAAAATAAAAGCATGGCAGCACTTCAGAGCAAGATGATATTAAATCAGCAATGGCTGCCATATTGTCTTTTCTTCAAAGTAACTGTTCATACCATTACACATAACAAGGTCAAACAAAGCAGAATAAAACCATATCTATTTCAAAAACCTCTACTCTCATAGGTTCAATAACACAGAAGAAATGGACATATTGCTAGAAACATATGAACCACCAAAGCTGAATCAAGAAGATGTAAAACTGCTGAATAACCCAGTTTCTATTAATGAAATTGAAAATGTAATTAAGTCCCTACCAACAAAGAAGAGCCCAGGCCCAGACAGATTCACTGCAGAATTCTACAAGAAATACAAAGAAGACTTAATGCCGACACTCCTCAAACTCTTCAGTGAAATTGAAAGGGAAGCAATTCTCCCTAAGTCATTCCTGGAAGGAAGAATCACTCTAGCACCAAAACCTGAGAAAGACCCAACTAAAAAAGAGAACTACAGACCAATCTCCCTAATGAACACAGATGCAAACATTCTCAATAAAATATTGGCAAACAGGATGTAACAAATCATCAAAAAGATTATACACCATGACCAAGTGGGATTCATCCCAGGCATGCAGGGATGGTTCAACATACATAAATCAATAAATGTAATCCACCATATCAATAGAGCCAAAAGTAAGAATCACATGATCATTTCTATAGATGCAGAAAAAGGGTTTGATAAGATCCAATACTCACTCATGATAAGAATCTTACAGAGAATTGGACTAGATGGTCTTTACCTCAATATGATAAAGGCCATCTATGACAAACCAACAGCCAGCATCATATTAAATGGCCCAAAACTGAAAGTCTTTACCTTGAAATCAGGCTCAAGACAAGGATGTCCCTTATCACCACTTCTATTCAACACAGTACTGGAAATACTAGCCAGAACAATTAGATAAGAGAGAGAAATAAAAGTAGTAAAGATAGGAAAAGAGGAAGTTAAATTATTATTATTTGCAGATGACATGATACTCTATATAGAAGATCCCCAAAACTCCATTGAAAGACTCCTAGATATTATAAATAAATTCAGCAAAGTAGCTGGATACAATGTCAATACTCAAAAATCAATAGCATTCCTATACACTAACAACAAAATCACTGAGAGAGAAATAAGGGAAGCCACACCTTTCGTACTAGCATCCAGAAAAATGAAATACTTAGGAATTAATCTAATGAAAGAAGTAAAAGAGTTGTACAGGGAAAATTATAATATCCTGAAAAAAGAAATCAAAGAGGACCTCAGAAAATGGAAAGACATCCCTTGTTCATGGATAGGAAGAATAAATATTGTGAAAATGGCCATTCTCCCAAAATTGTTATAGAGATTTAATGCAATCCCAATGAAAATGCCACTAACTTACCTTACTAATCTAGAGAAATCACTCCTAAAATTCATTTGGAACTAGAATAGCAAAGGCAATTCTAAGCAACAAAGGCAAGGCAGGAGGTATCACATTTCCTGACATGAAGTTATACTACAAAGCTACTCTAATAAAATCAACATGGTACTGAAATAAAAACAGAATTGAAGATCAATGGAATAGATTAGAAGATACAACCACAACTACAAACACACTCAACCACCTTATCTTTGATAAAGGGGCCAAACATGTACACTGGAAGAACAATAGTCTCTTTGATAAATGGTGCTGGAAAAACTGGCTATCCATATGCCGAAAACTAAAACTAGACCCATGCCTGTCATCATGTACTAAACTAAAATCTAAATGAATCAAAGATCTAAATATTAAAACAGAAACACTAAATCTGTTGGAAGACAAAGTAGGTAAAAATGTTGAAGACATAGGGGTAGGTAGAGAGTTCATGAACAAGAACGAAACTGCATGGGAAATACTTCCCAGAATCAATAACTGGGATCATGTCTTATTAAAGAGTTTCTGCATGTCCAAAGAAATCTCCAGGGCTGGGGGTTTAGCTCAGCTGCATAAGTGCCTACCTGGCAATCATGAGGTTGTGAGTTCGATCCCAAGTACCAAAAAAAAAAAAAAAAAAAAAAAAAAAAAAAAAAAAAAAAAAAAAAAAAAAAAAAAAAAAGAAATCTCCAGCAGAGTGAAAAGAAAACCCACAAACTGGGAAAAAATCTTAGTGAACTGTCCCTCAGACAAAGGACTTTTGTCTAGAATTTGTAAAGAATTAAAAAAAGTTAGACTCTTGAAATTCAAAGACCCAATCCAAAAATGGGCATCTGAGATGAACACACAGTTCTCAGATGAAGAAATACGAATGGCAAATAAATACATGAAAAAATGTTCATCATCATTGGTCATTAGAGAAATGCAAATTAAAACCACACTGAGATTCCATTTTGCTCCAGAAAGAATGGCCAGGATCAAGAAAACTAGCAACAACAAATGCTGGAGAGGCTGTGGGGAAAAAGGAACTCTTCTGCACTGTTGGTGGGAGTGTAGACTGGTGCAACCACTGTGCAGGTCAGTCTGGAGATTCCTCAAAAAGCTGGGATTGGAAGTTCCATTTGACCCAGCTGTTCCACTCTTAGGCATATTCCCCGAAGAACTGAAAACATCATACCACAGTGATATATGTGCACCCATGTTTATAGCAGCACAATTTGTAATAGCCAGATCTTGGAAACAGCCTAAGTGCCCATCAGCTGAGGAATGGATAAAAAAATTGTGGTACTTTTAAACAATGGAGTACTACTCAGCTATAAAGAATGATCACATTGAGATATTTATAAATAAATGGATGCAACTTGAGTCCATACTCATAAGTGAAATAAATCAAACTCACATGTATAAATACTGCATAGTCTCCCTAGCATAAGAAATGGTAAGAGTACATAAGATATTATGGTAATCATGGTTCATCATTATATTGCTATGAAGTCTTATGTTTTCATTCATGCCTGTCTTAATCTGAAGGTTTGCACTGAGAAGTTTGTCATGAATCTAATAGGCTTTCCTTGTTTGGTGAGTAGTGTCTTTTCTCTAACAGCTTTTAGTATTCTGTCTTTATGCTGTATGTCTGAGATCTTAATTATTATATGTCTGGGTGTAGATTTATGTTGGTTATGACTGTTTGGCATTCTATATGCCTCACTTATTTGTATATCAGATTTTTTCCCCCATGTTTGGGAAATTTTCTGCCATTACTTCTGTGAACAGCTTAGTTATATCCTTTGTATTGTTTCCTGCCTCCTCAGTGATGCCTATTAATCTTACATTGCTTCTCCTGGCACCATCTTGAAGCTGCTGGATTGTCATCTCATGCTGCTTTATTGTTTTTATAAGTTCTACTCTTTCATGATTGCTATCTGCGATCCTGTCCTCAAGGTCCAAAATTCTATCCTCAGCTTCATTTAAACGGTTTTGCCAGCTTTCAATACAATTTTTTGTTTCTTGGATGTCTCTTTGGATTTGATTCATGGTTTCTGCTTGTTTTCTGCATTGTTCATACAGAGTTTCAATCAATTTCCCATGTTCCTGTATTTTTTTTAATCTATTTCTTTTCTAGCTATGTTGAGCAACTCATTTACTAAGGTTGTTATTTTTGTCTTTACATAAGACATTATTTCTAATTTGAGTTCCTTTATAGCCTTGTGGATTTGTTTCTTTACTTCATTTGCTATCTTTTCAGAGATTTCTGGTGTATACTTTTAAAGTCCTCTATTTTATTGTCATCTGTACTTGCTCCTGATGGACTAGCTGTTTGAGATTGTATTTTGCCTTTTCGTTTAGTCATTTTCATCATTTTGGTAAGTATATGTTCTTTCTTTTCCAACAGTCACAACTGTCCATAGTGTGAGTTTTAGGGTCCTACTATGTGGTTGATGTTTTTCAAGTTGCTGGGTACCACAATGAAGAGGATATCCAGTCACCTGACTTCCTCATACAGGGCCTGTTGGGTGAGTCCTATATTCTTTCTAGGCTGGCTATAGTGTTTGTGCCAGCTGAGGCCCTACTGTGTCACTGGGGGTCTCATAAGGTCTTTTAATTTTCTCTTAGTTGGGGGTATTATTGGCACACTCTTCACCCTGTCTGATGTTCTTTGTGTGGGGGAGGGAATTACCCACTCTCTTGCCAGATTTGCCAATGTCTTACAGTTGGAGGGAGTTTCACTTCCACTCCTATTTACTCACTGCAGACCTCTATTTTACGGGCAAACTCACCACAGTGACTGGAGCTTGCTGAGGTCTTCTGTTTGGGTGAGGGGTTCCTGAGTCTCTCATCCAGCCAGCAGAGTAATCCACTGTAGTCCAAAGTTCTTATGTTCCCAGTGGAAGGGTGGGCAGTGCCAGAGAGCTTAGGCCTAAGGCGGCTTCCATGACACCCTTGGTGGAAGGGCTGGCCCAGTAGAAGCAGTCCGAGGCAGTTTAGGCCCTGGGCGGGCTTCTGCGATGTTCCCAGTGGAAAGGCAGCCCAGCAGGAGCAGTCCCAGACAGTTTCTATTTTTTGCATTATTATTCCTGTAATTTAAATTACTGAATATGAGAGCAGTGCTCAAACTCTCTGGAAAAATCATTAACTAGATTTTATTCCTACCTTTGTGCTCCCTGCAGACCATCTATGTAGGAGATAATAAATAGGAAACCAATTTGGTGGTAGACTCATATTAACCTGGATGTTTGGTCCCCTTAATGAGGAAAGAGAAACTGTTGATGTTTAAATGCTTTATTTCATTGTTTGATGGTTACTTTAGGTATTTTAAATAACCGAGTATTGCTTTTTTTTTTAACCCAGATTGAACTCACCACCTCGCGCTTGCGAGGCAGGTGCTTATGCCACTGAGCTAAATCCCCGGCCCAGAGAGTGTTGTTTCTTTAAATCAAGCTAAATGAAATAATTGTAATCTTAGAAACTCATTGTATATTGAGGATTTCTATCATTTGACCAACTCAAGCAATATCACTTTTCCACACATGTCAGTGGAGGAAATGTTACAGTGCTCTGGCTGCTCCACTGCCCCATCTCCTACCTAGGCCTTTCAGGGGAGATTTGAAGTCATAACTGAATATTAGAATACATCTAAATTACAAAAATGTGCACAAACTCCCAAATCCTGTGATAGACATAAAAACTTCATCCTTTAAAATATGTTTCATATTTCTGATTTATTATTCTGATAAGTCAAACTAAGGAACTAATATCAAGAATCTAATAAATAAATCTTATTAAATATTTAATTATGTGATTGCTGCACATTGAGCAATAAAGCTTCATTTAGTACTGAAATTACTGTGGACCTGTCTGATTTCAATTTTAAACCCATATTATAAATATGCATTGTACATAGGATATATGTGTTTTGCAACACTAATTTTCTTAATTTTTGAAGGGAATTTTCCATATGGATCACATAAAGTTCTGTCTGTTTTGGGCTTACAGCATGTCTCCAGTAATTACTAGCAATGTGTACATATATGAAATACTCTCACATCTACACCTAATTACACTATCTGTCCCACATGTGTATCCACATAAAGAGAATTAGTAAAATATAACATTTGCTATTTTCCATGAGACAAGCATAGTGCTAAGCCTAATCCTCTCTGGCACTGCTATCTCCTCACCATTGGACAGATTTATTTATGTAGGTTTCCCAGACACATCTAAGGATTTCCATTGTTTAGTCAATATTGTCTATCCACAGTTTGGATATGAAGTGCAAGATATGGATATTCAAGTCAGTGACAAAATTTCCATTAGATAAAAGGCATCCATCTACATGGGCAATGGTTATGAGCAAACCTACAATGCTGTGCGTACTGGTTTGGTCCTGGCAGTCTAGTGATGTCATCAACAGCTTATAGAACACTACCGAGGCCTTAGTGATAACTGACGTCAACACTGGCATCCAGTGGATCACTGCTCACCACAATAATTAGGTGAACAGATAGCTTCCCATGGTATTATTTGGTTTTGGCTGTATAAACTTGATTCCTTGTCATCCTTGACTGACACCGTGAGAGCTGTATCAGACAGAAATTTACCTGATTTCAGCGATTCTCCAAAGAGTGAAATTATGAAGCAGAAACAGAAAAGAAAACACGTAGAGAACAGAATCTCACCTCAATCTGCAAAGATGTCAAGAGGTATACATTGGTGTGTTCTCTAAGGAGGGATGAGGAATTGTCTTTCACATGAGGGAGAAGAAAGGATCTGTAGTTTGTGTGTAGCAGTGGAGGAGAGAGAAAAGTGACTGAGGGAAGATTTTTGTTTCCCATGGGCTCAGATAGCCTGAGAGTGAAGAGAAAAGTAGAGGATCCAAGTTTTATCTCTGTGATTAGGAGATTAGATGCTATTTAGGATCACTCTGGGTTACACTGCCACATATTTGGTCTAGACAATTTTTGCTTTTAAGAATGGATTTTCTAGGGCTGGGGATTTGACTCAGCAGCATAACTGCCTGCCTTACAAGCATGTGGTCATGAGTTCGATCCCTGGTACCGATAAAAAAAAAAGAATGGATTTTCTGTCATTTCACTTCCTCCTGTGGGTATTGGGAATGAATGTAAAGGAAGCTGTGATTTCCAACAGTGCTCTCTTCCTTAGGATGAAGAAGAAACTGGGGCTCATAGAAAAGAAAGAATATTTTTACAAGTTTAAATTCTGGCTTTTGATGCAATGACTATAAAATGAATAATTTAATTACTTAGGAATAAAAGTTCATATAATTTCAGTCTGTATGATTCCTATTTGAAATGTAAGACAAAACAGGCCATGCACACACACACACACACACACAGGCACACACACACAGATGAATTAGCCAAGAATGGTGAATTAAAGAGATAAACTTTGGTTCTTTACAGAAAAATTGGAAATTGAACAGTGGTGGTTGCCTCAAAGATTAACAGTAAACAAATCCTAAAATGGAAGACTCATTGTTCAGTGGTGGGATGAGACAGATTGTGGCTGACTCCAAAATTCAAAAGTGTCACTCGTATTTCTATGAATAGTTTGGCACTTACCAAAATATTTAGAGCTTTGGTGTTTTTCAGTGGTCCTTTTATAGAGCGTAAGCCTGTTTTCCTTTCACCTTCATTAACATTGCTGCATATTCAAAAATATCATAAACTGTAAGCTATGAAATAAGTAAAACTCATATACAAAGACACATATATAAGCAGACACACAGGTGCACTCACAGCAAAAAAAAAAAAAAAAAAAAAGACCAAAAAGATTCATACTAGCATCCACCATAGTTGTCCACCTACTGTATACTCAGTGAAATTATGTGCCTCTTAACAATACAAAACAACTTGACTTCATTAGAAGAGGTCAAGCTAGTATAAGTAGTCCATGAAGCTCTACTTCTTACCTAGATACGAACTCCGTGTACATTCAAGGCAATAAAACAATTATCCTTCATGAAGTAATTCATAGGCTGAGACTAGAACATGTCATTCACATAGAGGTTTCCAAGGGACCTTGGTTTATCAACATCCCAGTCAATGGAAAAGGCAAATGCATGGAGAGGGTAGGTTTGTACAGTATAGGTGTGTGACACCTGTGTTCGTTTTCCCTGTGGAAAGTGTACCCACATGAGCAGGGCTAACTACAAGGCAGCTCAGGAAGTATAACAGTTCAGTGGAAAGGACGAAGCAAGCCCTCGCTGCACCAGTGAGGCATTGTGCAAATGGGGTGATCTGCAGTGTACTGACAAGATCTCATCACTCTACATCTGAAATCTTTTACTAACAGAAACCATGTAATTTTTCAAGAAGGGTGGAGGCAATATATGCTCACAAAAAATGTCAAAGAATAGATTCCAATTATTTGCTTAAGCGTACATATACATAAACACTAAAGCAGAACTGTATCTCTTCATCATTATTTACTTTCTCAGGAGAGGTGAATATGCATGATGGTCTTCAGGGTGAAGATGAGCTATTGTCCAACACTCAGCACTGCAAAGCTGGGGATATTTCTCACACAACCTCAGAGCACCTCTGCTATGAAGACAAATTTCTTGGTGCAGGTATGTAGGGACTATTGAGCAGGGTCTGAGGGTTAGTTAGGTCTAGGCATATCTCAGATTTGGGTAGAATATTCCTGACCATCAGGTGAAAGAGGCTAGCTAGTCTTAAAGAAGCAGAAAATAAACAGAAGTGGACATACTGGATACCAAAAGGAAACCCCATAAGCCAGGAGTAAACCCAAGATCACTGGAAGACTGGATTCTGTTTGGGAAATGGTCGGCGAGTGACTAAGTACATACGAAATGATCAGAGACCCATAAATACAGTATGTCAGTATGATCAGAAAGAGTGTGGTGGACTGGTCTGAAGTTGTGTAGACCTTAACAGAAATCCCAGATCGTAAGATCCTCCGTATTCCCGATCATGACATACGTTGTAGCTACACCAAATCCAACAGTGCACCACATGCATGGATTCCACAGGCAGTCTTCCCACCCGTGTCCCTCTCCAGATCCCTCCGCACTGTCTAGTCTCATCGCCTTTCCTCCTAGTCTTTCATGAGCACCTGAATTCTGTAGTCTTAGGTTTGGTCCCTATTACACCGATAGTAGTGGTTACTCTGACTTGTAGATGATCCTACATTCATTTTCTATTTTTTATCTTTGTATAAATCAAAGAGTAAAATATGTACCTTATGTTTATGCCATTTCACTCTTATATTCATGAATGTTATGTGTGTAGCATATGATCCTTGTTTTTTATAATCTTAGTATTACTTATCTTCCTCTGTTTGCTGAAAAATAACTTATTAATGATTATACATTACCTGGCCATTAGCGTTGCTTTCTATGGAGAGAATAAAACAATATTTTCAACATTCTCTCCTGCTACATTAAGATTTTTTGGGAGTAAAATAGTAAGACTTTTAAATAATTCTATATCAACCAATTTGGAACTCTGTCCTTCATTTTATATTTTCATACCAACACATTAATATCCATTTAGTCTTTTATAGTCTTCTCAGTACCCTTTATTTATTATGTATCTTTTCATATTCCTGCATTTTCCAAAACTCGTGTGTTTTTTCTTTCATATTTTAATGTTGTATACTCAGGATCCTTGGTTACTTTCTTACACTTCACATACATAATTGCTCTTATCTCATATTGAATAATTTCACTAATTACATTGCATTTCTAAATAACAAACAATACTCCAGCACATACACACACCAAAACACACAGTTAATCAGAGGGCATTCAGTCAACACAGAGATGTGTCCTACTAACACAGAAACAGCCCACAATGCCATCGCTTTCCAAGCAAAACTTGTCCCATATGTACATGTGTGACCACCAAATCAGTAACATTTAAACCTTAGTCTATTTTTAACCAACATGCAGTAATGTCATATGCAGGACACACAGTGAGCAACATACATCATTTCACTGTTTGTGTGCCTCATGTGCATGCAAGACACTAATTGGTCTATTTTGAGATCTCTAGTGAGAGATCCTGGTGCTCTTAATCAGTTAAATAAAGGGAGATGAGCTTGGTTCTCCCTGGGAACAGGCCCAGTAGTGTAATAACATCCTGAATATTTAATTTCCCCTAACATGACAGTCTACCAAATTGTTCAGCTGAGGTTGTGACTCTCTCAGAGGAGACACAGAGAATGGTGAGGCAGATGCAGAGGTTCTCTGAGCTGGGACAAGAGGCTCAGCGGAGCTGCTGCCTGACCCCTTCTCAGAAACAGGAAAGGGCCTCAGGGCAGAGGAAATAAGACTGAGGCCGCTGAGGAGGGACAAATAGGAAACAAGGCTCCCAGCATAGGACAGAGCTTCTCAGCACACATTTCCCCATGAACAAGAGGCAGCAGTGGGTGAAGCAGTGGACCATGCTGAGCTGTGTAGGAATGTGAGCAGCTCTTTCCTCTTGGAGCAGCATAAATTCAACCTCATACACTCACTTGTCACCTACATCACAATTCTTTGTACCATGTTATGGGCCCATTGCTCCTTCTTTTTGCCTTTCTCACAAATACTCTTCTCTCCCCCTGTTGCCCATCTCCTTCCATATTAATATAACCTATGTGCACCCTTCACACTCATTCCTACACACATTCTCAGATTTACCACGTCACACACTAATCACATAAAGAGCTTCACATCCTCTCTGAGGGATAAACTGTCTTTACTCCATACTGTTTCATAGACCAAATACTAGAAAGCTTAAGTGTCCTTCAATATGTATATTTTCTCACCCAAACAACTCTTCTTCTACCATGGTACCAGCGGTTCATGGAGTTGTATGTTTGGGGTCATAAACACGTCCCCTACATGCAGGGCTAATGTCACACCACCTAAAAATGCTGACAACTAGTACTAAGAATCACATCACATGCACTTTTAATGCATTCCCCCTCACACACACATATACATGCCTATGACTACATTTTTATTAAATTTTATAATATTAAAGACAAAAAAATGAAAATAAAAATAAAGCTGCTTTTAACCAGGCTAACTGGAGAGTAACAATAATTATTACATTCATATTGCTGTCTTCATCATCACTATACGCTTTACTAGACTAGAAGCTGTTACAAAATACATATCAGAATATGTATGTATAACATATATAATATATGTGTATATATATATATATATATATATATATATATATATATATGGAAAGAGAGAATATTTATAATATTACCTATCTATAGATTTCCAGGAAGCACCACAAAGTCATTTTTTATCTTGTGTAACACACACCACACACAGAATTCTGAAACGTCACACATATATGCTCTCCCATCTCACATGCCCACAAACAGGGATGCTCTGGGGGCCATCCCATCTCATATTTCTTTAACATTTTCTTTTCTAGAAACCAATGAATTGCCTCAAGATTTTCCACGTTCTCTGTCTCGCAAGAGGCCTCTGCATCAGGATTTGAAGGAGTGTCAGAGTTGCTCCTCTGCTTCAGGTCCCCTTTTACCTGCCACCTTCATCAATAACCCCTTAAAAACCCCAGAGTCCACTGAACGGAAAAGAGTCATGAACGTTTACTACATGCGGGTCCTAACCAGGAGGGGTGTGGCCATCTTCGAGGATGCAGAAGGGGGACTGGAGCCTCCCCCAAAGAGGATAAGCATAGCCAAACTCACCTTTCCTGAGGGGATTCCTCCAAAAGTCACCCTCCCCGAAGACACAGGGTCCCTCCTAATCGACAGCGAGGTTGAGGGGGACAGTGAGTTCCCAAAGGAACCGAATGAGGCTGAGAGTGCATCGAAGCCCCTGGCACAGGGCACCTGTCCCCGCCCTGAAACACCTCCATGGCTGCAGGGCTTGAAGAGGGGCTTCAGGTGCATGGGCTGCTGCAGGGTCTTCCCCACGCTGGAGGCCCTCACGCGACACGTGGCGCATGCCCGGGAGGAGGGCTTTTCATGCCTTACTTTCCAGCTGGCCTTTGCCAGGCTTAAGAGTAAGAGGAAGAAGGAAAGGAGGAGGGTCCTTAGGAAGAGAGAGGCGCTATTGACATGACCTTTGCAGGCTCTAGGGAGAAATTTTTGCAGTTGTACTTGTTTGTGAATCTTTGTTTTGCTTTTCAAATAAAGAATTTGCATGTCCTTCATGAATTTGCATGAATAAAACCAATCAAAGGAATGAAAGCATTGAGACTTCAAAGCAATACAATAAGAAACCATAATTACCATAAAATATGCCATTATATTCAAAATAGCTGCCTCTACCATCTGACAACATAAAATCTAACAAAACAAGACTGAACAAAGCCAAACCTAACAAAACTGTGTAAATAATGATAGAGTTCAAGATAAGACAATAAGAAATAGACAATAGTTTCCTCCTTTCCCTCCCAGGTATTTCCTCCCCTTTGCTCTTACATTACCTGTTTTGCTTTTGGATCCCATTAACTCCTTCTGTTTCTTAGGATTCATGTGGATGAGTTCAAAGTGTTTCAGCCATGAACATGATCTCCAGCTGTGTCCATTTACCTACAGAAGCCTTGAGATTATTCTACTTTATAGCTGGGTAGTTTTCCTCAGCATGAAAGTACCAAATCTTTTTTATCCATTCTGCGGTTGATGGGCAAGTTACTCTTGCATTTTTTGTTTTTTTTGGTCTCCTGTCACATGAAACAATTGGTTTCTCTCCTTTGATTTTCAGTCTATGAATTTCCTTTCCAGTTAATTGTGTTTCTTGTGTACAGTGTATCAATGGATCTTTTTTTTTTTAAAATTTGCTTTATTCTTTGAATGTTTGTTAATGTTTGAACATGAATCATCTTGTTGCTACACTAGCAGATTTATATATATATTTACTTATTTATTAACATCGGTACCAGGGATCGAACTCACAACCGCGTGCTTGCAAGGCAAGATGCTTCTGCCACTGAGCTAAATCCCCAGCTCTATCAATGGATCTTGTTTCTTGACCCACTCTCCCTGTGTTTCTATTTATTGCTGACCTGAGGCCATCTACATTAATGGCTACAACTGGCCTACATTGGTTTGTCTCTGCCCTGCTGTCCTCCTATTGTTGACCCTTCACTTTTCCCTTTCATTCAGTCGCCTGTCTTGTTTGGTGAGCCTCCTCTGCTGCTGCTCCTGGAACCATGGTCAGCTTTATCTCTCTCTAGAATATCCTTCAGCACTCTCTGTAGGGTTAGTTTGGTAGTCGTGAATTCCTTCAGCTGTTCTTTATCATGGAAGCATCTTATTTTTCCATCAATTTTGAAAGATAGTTTAGCAGCGTACATCAGTCTGGGTTGGAAGTTGTTTTCTTTCAGGGTTTGAAACATTTTACTCCAAACTCTTCTTGACTTGATGGCTTGTGTTGATAAGTCTGCTGTGATTCTGATTGGTTTTCCTTTATAGGTGATCTGTCATTTTTCTCTAACAGCTTTTAATATTCTATTCTTGTGCTGAATTTCTGGGATCTTGATTCTTATATGTCTAGGTGTAGATTTGCTTTGATTATGGCTAGTTGGAGTCCTATATGCCTCATTTATCTGCATGCCAGATCCATTTCCCATGTTTGGGAAGTTTTCTTCTATTACTTCTGTGAATATCCTTTTAATTTCATTTGTGTTGATCCCTGCTTATTCATCTACACCTATCATTCTTAAGTTATGCTTCTTTGCATCATTTTGTAGCCATTGAGTTGTTATTTTCTGATTCCATGTGATTTTTAAGAGATCTTTCCTTTCACAATTACTAGCTGCAATCTTGTCTTGAAGGTTTGAAAATCTATCTTCAGTTACTTTCAAGTGGTTTTGCCAGCTTTCTATTGAATTTTTAATTTCCTGCATCTCTCTTTGAGTCTGTTTCATGCATTGTAACTCCTTTATACATTCATTCAAGGTTTCTATCATTTTCCTATGCTCCTCTATTTTGTCTATGTCTTCTTTAGACCAGCTGAACAATTCTTGCAGTATGTTTGTGATTTCTTCCTTTACTTGAGACATTTTTTCTGATTTGACTGCTTTTACAATCTCATGGATTTGTTTCCTTATTTCAGTTGCTATCCTCTCAGAGATTTCAGGTGTGTGACTTCTGTTTTCTTCCATGACTGTATCTCCCAGACTTATTCTATGTGGGCTAGAGGTCTGAGTTTGCCTTTTGCTCCTTTGTCTTGACATTCTCCTGGATTCCTCCTTACAAGCTGGTTGTGGGGTCCCAGGTACTTCCCATGTTGGCTGCCCCTAAGCAGTGTAGGGGGATGGGACAGGCACCTGAGTTCCTCTAATTCCAGATTTACAGGGAGGTAGCAGGGTGTGGAGCAGGCTTCTCCAGACCTATGCAGCTACACTGGGGCTTCACTGAGGAAGAGGGATGCATGGAAGTGGGGATGCTTCTCTCAGCCTGTGTGTCTACACTGGGACTCCCATGATGATGGCAGACACACAGGGGTGTGCTTGTCTGATTCTGCTAGTGGGTGATGGCTGCCTGAGGGAACCAGGGGCCTCCAATGGGGGCCTATGGATGTACAGAGCTTACCTGGCTGTTTGTCCCTGCTCCTGCTGGCTGTCTGCAGGAAGGAGCCTTCTGGTGGCAGCTCCCTGAAGGTAAAGGCAGATCTTCTGGTTATCTTTGCCCATGCTGGCTGCCTGATGGACTTGGTCTTTTGGTAGCAGTGCACAGCAAGCAGAGGTGGATCTGTCTGTCTCCCTTGACCCACACTGGGCTCATGGAAGAAGGGGCCTTCTGGTGGTGGCACTTGGTAGGCAGAGGCAGATCTCCTGGTTCTCTTGGCCCACACTGGGCACACAGAGGAAAGGGCCTGCCAGTGGTGGTGCCTGGCAGGCAGAGGCAGCTCTCCAAGCTTATACTTTCAGTGTAGTTTTTCACTTTCCATCCTATGACATCCAGGAAGGCACAACAGAAAAATCTGCAAGAGATGCTGATCAAACCAATCTGTCCCCACCCTGGTCTGGTTATATATGTCCTCCAATTTCAACCTCAACTTTGATTGTAATTTTGGGTGGATCTTTGGTGGATGATTAAGGATACAGGTCTGCTTTCATAATGGGAACAGTGCCCTTATCTAAGAAGGTTGAAGGAGCTTATTGGCTTCATCTTCAGAGCACACATGGAGCAGAAGGCTCCTTCTATGAAAAAAGGGCCACAGTAGACACTCGCACTGCTCTTGGTACCTTGCTTTTGGACTTTCAAGTCTCTAAAACTGTGAACGATACATTTCTGTTGTTGGCAAGTTACATAAAATTTGTTATATAAGTCCAAATGATCTGACAGTGACATTTCCTCCATCTCATTTGCCCTGATACCCTCCTTTATTGCTTATTTCTTTTATGCAGTATTATTCCTGGAAATAGTTCTTTGTTTTCTGTTTTCACTGTTTCGGCTTTCTAACTTTCCACACATTCTTTATACCATAAAATGTGATTATTCTTCTGTCTCATATGGCCTTTTTAATCTTCTGGCTTTCATTTTTCCTCTATTTCCTTCTACTCTTACATAATATGTTTTGTGTTCTAAATCTCACTCCTCTTAGCTATTATAGTCTGAACTTTTTGACTTATGTAGCTTATGCACCATGTGTGATATTATCCTGTAGTAGAAATTTAGCAGAAATTTAAAAATAATTAGTAGCCTGCTGCTGTATTGAGATATGCTGTGCTCATCTTGCCTGTCATAGAGTTAGGCTGCTCAACTTAATCAGCCTTGACCATCTGTGTCCATGTACTTCTGACAGATAGCCCACCAGGTCAGCCTGGTCACATCCAGCTGCATTGTCTGTGTTCTTCCACCTAAAAATGTATCCTGTTTTTCCAACATGTTTCAAGGACTTTCTATCTAGGACTGATTAGCCCAATCAAGAACACTTTTAACTCTACCTGCTCTGCTCAATACTGCTCCCAGAACTTTCCTACCTTATGATAAATGTTTTAAAGTAAACCTGCCTAAAACAAATCTGCCTGAAAACATATGATCTGATTCATATAACCAATTATATGATAACCTGTTATCAGCTTTTGTACTTCCTGCTTGCAAATCTTCTATAAATTAAACCCAATGCTAACTCTGGGCTGATGATTTGGAACTGGTCTTCCCAACACCTTGCCTCGAATAGTTTTCCTTTCAACTCCTTGATGCAAGATGTCTTCCTTTTGGTTCATTATCTGCTTTCTGCAACACTCTCAATCCATAACTTCAATCTTAAAATCTTTCCCAAGGTATAGAAACAGATTCCCAGTACATCATGGCAGTGTCCAGCTGTATTACATAAGCACCTCACACTCAACATGTTCAAACCTAAGGTTGTTTGCTTACTTTGAAAATCGGTATTTTCAATACTTCTTGAGTGCCAAATGTACCAGAGGTATGAGACTCAAATGTAGATAGAAGCACATTACTCCAACTCCCTAGTATTATCAAACAATGAAAGAATCTTTCTCCACATTATATAGGGGCAAAGAAATAGAAGGTTCTGGAAAGTTCTGCCTATTCTACCAAAGACTGCTTATAATTAGCAACATCATTTCATATATTCAAAAAGCTAGAAGAGATTTTTAATGTTCTCCTCAAAATGAAATATGCTTATTTGAGATTTTGGGTAACCTTGATGTCTTCAGTTCATCAATCTGGTGTATAAATATACCAAAATACCACATTGTACTCCATAAAAGCATATTATTATCTATCAATAACAGGAATATAAAACTTTTGACAAGCAAAATACTTTATGGTGAAATAACATTAGAACAAGAAAATATAAGTAGTTATCATCACTTCATTTACCATGGAACTCAATTAGAGGTCACAAGTTAAACAATAAAAACCATAAAATTTATGCATACTGCGATAGAAAAAGCAACAGTGTGATTATTTACATATAGCAAAATGTATTTTAAAAAACTCAAGTGCCTAGAGAATATAAGAGTTAATGAATCAGGTCACAAAGATGTCTAATATAAACACAATGTTAAATGTGATTTCTTGCTTTTTCATACATAAAGACATGTTAAACTTGATGCTAAAGTTCTAGTGTCAAAAATCTGAAGCATATAGAAATAAATTTAAAGATATGGGTATGTCTTTAAAATAGAATAAAAATTCTTTCTTAAAAAACTTTAGAAATATAAAAGAAAATTTATGTCACTATTTATAGATAGAAAAAATTCCTTGACTAAGAAACAGTCCATTTTTATATATCATTATGTAAATTTTCTTATAAATTTGAAAGTCAAATTTAAGAATTGTGTGGACAAAGGAATAGAAGAACAATACCATTTTTTGAAATAGAATTATTTGAATGATTATGTATTTTCAGGGACTTTTGAAAATCAAATAATATTACATTGAATTGACAGAGACAATTAATTACAGCAATATTAAAAAACACCAGAAATAGAGGAATTTTTTTGAAAACCTATTATTTTAAGCTGGACCAACAAAATTTAGTGATGAAAAATTTGTGATTTACAATAAAGTTATTTAGAATCCTATTGAAGTTTTATACATGAATATACACAGAGCAACTCTCCTCATAAATATATTCCCTATTCAAATACTCTATGTGACTCCACTCAAAAATATGCCAATATCATCAATGTCAGCATTCGTGAAGTAGTGAATTACAGCAAAACAAATATTCATCAAAAGACAATGACAAGATAACTGTTGTGTTCAAACAGTAAACCAATAGAAATTAATTATCATCAACCAGCACTGTACAAAGTATTTAACATAATACAAGACAGAGACAAGGAGGCCACTATCACCAAAGAATCTGAGGAAAAGATATACCTAACAGGGAGAGTAAACAAAAAAAAGGGGGAATCAGAACAGAAAAAATACAATGATGGGTATCAACACACCATTCAGTAATACTCAATATAAATGATCTTAACTCTCCCCCTAAAAGACACGGAATGGTAGATTAGATCAAAAAACAAAACCATGTTGCCTCCAGGAGACATAGTTCAGCCACCAAGAAACACATAGACTGAAAGTAAAAGGTTGGAACTCCATGAAGGCAGAGCCTAAAAACAGACAGTATTACTCTAATTCTTGACAAAGAAGGCTTCAAAACAAGACTGAAGATCAAGCCAAAACTTCTTTGTCAGAAGAGACAAAGAAGATCACTACTTACTGATAAAGGGAACAACTCACCAGAAAGAGATAACAATTGTAAATACATATGCACAAATGTCATTTCATAAAATGAAACCACTCCACATAAAGGACAGATAGATACAATACAATTATAGTGGGAGGCTTTATTTTGCCACTCCAACAAATAGACAAATCAGCCAGATAAAATTTCAACCAAAAAAAGAAAAGAAAACACAGTTGAACCTTTAACCTTTACAACCATTTACCTTTAACAAATGGATTTAAAAGATATCTACAGAATGCTTCATCTAACAGTGGCAGAATACACGTACTTCTCACCAGCCCACAGAGATTCCTCCAAAGTGGACCATAATTTATACCATAATGTATGGTTTAAAAATATGAAAGAGGTGAAATAATTTCTTGCATCCTCTTAGGTCATAAAATGAGTTAAACTAGAACTCGACAGCAAAAGAAAACACAAAACTCCACAATACATGGAGATTAAATAATACATGACACATTCTTCAGTATTCAATAGGTCACAGAAGAAATTACGAAAGAAAATTTTTAAAATCTTAAAATCAAATGACAATGACAATACAACATATCACAACTGGTGGGACACAAAGAAATCAGTTGTAAGAGAGATTGAAGTTTTATACATGAATATACACAGAGCAACTCTCCTCATAAATATATTCCCTATTCAAATATTATTGGAATAAGAGAGATGTTAATTTTTGTGAGTGCCTAAAATAGAAAAACAGTGTGATCCCAAACAAACAACCTAATAATACATTGCTAGAATGACACATTCTAGAAAAACAAGACTATTGCAAACCCCAAAACTTGCAGAAAGAAATAAATTATAGATCAGAGAGGAAATACATGGAATTAGGAATAAACACAGAACTAAAAAATCAAAGAATAGATGACATTATTCTTTAAATGTATAAATAAGATTGACCAACTCTTAGTCAAATATAGCAAAAGCAGGAAAGGAAAGGCTCATATCAAGGCAATTACAAGTAAAAAAAACGGGGAGATTTGTACTGGACACTTCTGGAATACAGATAATTCTAAGAAACTACTTTGAAAAATTTTATTCCAATTAATTAGAGAAACTGAAATAAATAGATAAATTCCTAGACACAACTAACATACCAAAATTGAACCAAGAAAATATATAGTAAAACCCCTGAATAGAGTGATAACAGAAAATGAAACTGAAGCAGTGATACTCTATCAACAAAGAAAGCCCAGGACCTGATGGATTCACCACTCAATCCGATCTGAACTTCAGCAAAGAACTAATGCAAACATTCCTCAAACTCTTCCCTGATATTGACATGAAGAGTACATTGCCAAACTCATTTTGTAACATCAACATTGCACTAATTCCCAAACTTGACAAGGATTCAACAGCAACAAAAAGGAAACTGCAGGCCAATATCCTTAGTGAACACAGATGCAGCTATTCACTTAAGAGTAAGAAAACATTTCAGTATTGTAACAACTGTTACAGCTATATAAGTCCAAGGTGAAGAAGGGGGTCTTTTTTTTTCCTCCATAGGAAGGACCTCAATAAGTTGGAAGCTATCTGCAAGAGTTATGTTTTCATTTGTTACAGTCATTCCATATGAATATTATATCTATGGTTATACATAAATAACGGAGGAAATGAATGGCTGAGTCAAACTCACCAAATTGTGCACATAAAATGTGTAGTTTTCATGAATATAATTACATATCGATAAAGGTATTAAAATGTGTGCTCAAAGAATGGATGATAGAAAGAAAAAATATTTATTTAGAAGAAATTGAATCATACTATAATTATTAATTTACATATTCAATGTAATTTTGATTTTGGCAAAATCAGAATTTCTAAAGTTGTTTGTCTCATTTTGTATACAAATGAACTCAGTGCTCACCCTTTGTCCTTTTATTATAATCATACAGGGATTTATAAAAATTGTTTCCTGATTAAAAATGGTACGATAAGAACAGGAACAAAATACAACCTCTCCAGAACCTGGAATTGAAACAGCTGGAAAACAATTTGAGGAAGACAAAAAGTAGATCCTGGGAATTGGGAGAGAGCCAACAAGGAAAGTAGAAATACAGAGAAATTGGAGAAACAAGGCACATCATGAGAAGAGAAAAAAGCAGTCTGGAAAGCTCACCTCCCTTCCTGGAAAGGTGACCTTGTGTAACACAAGGTAACCAAGGCAAGAATGGCAAACTTTGTTCAACACTAAAGAACAATCCCAACTGTTAAGTATGGACAGAATGTCAGCATTTTCCAAGTTATTAGCAGTATCCATCACATTTTTTGAAAAAATGAAACAAAATGTAAATATCCTGAAATCCCCAGTACTTCTCAGACTGTTAAAGAAAACAGATCAAACAGTGAAAGAAACCGTACCAAGGAGGTTAAGGAAGCGTTTATTACACTGATGGGCTTCTGGCTAGGATCTCTCCCCAAGTCAGAGCCTCACCAGGCAGGCTTCTGGGCTTTCAAAGGGACAGCAAGCAGGGAGCCACAAAGGCAGATTCGAGCCTCTGCTTGGAGGATTGGGTGACATCCTGGATTGTTAGGGGAGTCTAAGCATTTCAGGTTACATCATAAGATTTTCAGCTATACTAAGCATGGGTTATACAAGGAAGAAGTGTTCTGATACATATTAAGTTGCATTATAAGGCCACCACTTACACAAAGGCAGCAAAAACAGGCATTTACAGAAAGGAAGAAGTGCTCTGTTATGGGGCCTGCTGGACATGTCCACTTGGTCTGGGTGGACATCCTGGGCAGGCTTTTATTTAAAATTTTAATTTTCCCCTTTCAGAAATAGGTAGACATCAATTTCTATGCTTGAACATTCAGAAAATCATCAACCATGTATAACGCTTATATGAAAAACTTAAGTTTTTATTCACTGCTAGTGTATTATTAGGATAAATGTTAATAATTTGCTTAAGCTAAAATTTTCCAGCAATAGTTAAAATATCTAACTTCTTGGAAGGAGTTTAAACAAATAATCCAGATTATTTATTTTTCTTCCTATCTATGGTGGAAGGGAATAGCATCCATTTTTTTAATGTCTCATTTGTCTTGCATATCTCTCTTTTTATAATTCTGTAAGTATGCTAAGCCATAGTAAATTAAGGTGATTTATATTTTTGCTGTAGAGTGTTTAATTTTTTATAAATTGTGTCAGCATTATTTTAGGAAAAATATTACTTTTGTTGTGTATTTTATTTTGTCTTCTTTAAAATATTACTCATTGTGGAAGAAAGGAGTTGGAAAATGGGATTCTATGAGAATGAGTATCACTTAAAGTAAATTGTTCAGAACTCAAAATAAAAGACTTCTGGAAAGAAAGAAATAGGTTAAAAATAAAGTTCAAGGAAGACAAATGAAAAAAAAATAGAAAATATCTGAGTTATATAAATCAACGGTCACCACTTCTTATAAAGAAGTTCAACACATAAAGCAAATTAAAGGAAAAATACAAAATGAAAAGAGAATGAAAGGCTGGAAATAACTAAGATTTGGGAATTTAAATAAAAACGTAACACACATGGCTGTAACTCATGATATAATGAGAAAATTTTATGAAAAGAGAATTATAGAGTTGGAAAATATAGTGCAAAGATTTGGAGGGCTAAAAAACTTAGTAAAATCAGAGGGAACAATTATTTATGCTTTTTCTGAGTTATAAATGGAGAATAAGACTGACATGTACTAGGAAGAAGAAAAATTACCTAGAAACACACTGTTGAAGGTGATGCTAAGGATAACAATGAATGGATTAGAGAGAGTGTGCAGTCACTCACTGCCTTCAGCTTTACAAAATGCGCCACTCAATTCTGAAGACAGTATGGAATCACACTACTACTAGCAACTATGTTAATCAGAATCCTGCAAGGAAGACAACATTTGTTTATACTTAATGTAAGCAACAAGCCTTTATTTTTCTTGCCAGAGCAGTGTGTGCGTATGCTTCACAGTGAGCTCAAGTTCTGCCACCTATGAGCTCCCCAGTGGTAGCAAGAGGGTTGCAGTACCTGGAATCAAGTTCTCATTCAGCCATATCTGAAAGCAGGAAGGATACAGTGAATATTTTCTTTCTAATGCCATTATTATAAGAATAATATTTCTTAGAACTCCAAATGGATTATCTTTATATGCTAGTTTAAATCATAAATCACTGTAAGTGAATCTACGCTGAAGTGAGATAGGAAGTCACTGGTAGCTAAGACCAACTCTAATTCATCGCTTGAACTTTAGCTTTACTTAACATAGGAGCAAATAAATCTACAAAATCAAATAAATTACCTAGTTTAACATAGCAAAAAAATACCCATTGCTACTAATCACTTTCAAAATAATCTCATTTCAAATACAATTATCTCGTTAGTCCTTGTTACTTTCGGAAGCAATTCTGGAAGTTCTCTTCCATAAGTGTCTTTTGTTGTACTCTTGTGGTTGCACTGATGTACCGAATCAATTCAAGACACTTACCTTTCATGGTCATTTTGACTTTGGAGAAGAGACCCAAGCTACCTGGTGCCAGATCCTATTAAAAGATGGATGAGGACATCTGTAATGCTTTTATGAGCCTGCCTTTCTGTCGAATGGCAGTTGGTAGCAACATTCACTGTGGTTTCAGTTATACTTTGTAGACACATGCATAGAAGGAAGACTTCCACAGCTACTTTAGAAAGTGGCAAGAATGATGATGAGTTACATGCACTCAAAGTGAGGAGGAATATTTTGAGGGAACTTAATGAAATGTATCCATTACTGTAATGTTGTGATCACAGATCATAATTCTAGCCTCCAAGTCTATCAATATAATGAAAAAAATGAACTATAAAACTATACCTTATAATAAGATATGAACTATATTTTGTATAAAGTGATATTATGTAATAAATTAAGCATTTGAATCTCTATTAGAAGGTATAAAGTTATTGGTTATAATGTAGAGGGGACTTTAAATAATTCTATAGCCACCTGTTGACACTGATGTAAAAACTGGGTATTGAATACCAAGAGCTATTGATATGTACGTGTGTGTTTGTTACCTAAATAAAGGAAAAAAACCCCAAAAAAGTGTTAATATCTTTTAAAAAGAAAAGAAAAATTAGGAACAAGAGTTGAGAAAGACATCAAAGGCAAATAATGGGTTTGCCATGGAGAAAAAAATAAAGGATTTAAAGATTATCTAGTGGTGTGGGGTAGACAATGCAAAAATTAGTTAAGAATCCTGTTTTTGGTTTCTTGTATTCTATTAAATGTAAACTTGGGCACACCTGCAGACCTAGAATCATAATCCTGTGCTTTAAGAAGGAAGCAGGAAAAGATTTCTAATAATATTTATTACATCCCCATCATAACTCAAGAGTGACAGCTATTCTATTTCAAAGGACAAGTGTTAATTTTAGAAAGAAAAGGTTCTTTGCTTTTCAGATATTTCACATAGATATCACTGGTGAGGCAGGGGATGATTAATAAGTTTTGTTTCCTGTGAAAGTAAGAAGGGCTGAAGTGCAGATACAGGAGGAGACAGCAAAAGAGGAAAGATTGTCATTAATGAAACTTCAAAGAGAAAGACCTGTTTGGGGGGGGTTTAAATTCTTACGTGGGTAAGTACTGCATTTAATAAATGAGTTAAAATGACATCTGTATATTCTGTTATATTTGTCCCTAGATTGCTTGTCCACAGCAGATTAAGAGCTATTAACTCACAAGCTTGACTCCAAATTCAAATTTTACATATCCAATTGCTTTCAACATAGTCAGGAATAAACAGATTTTTAAGCTATCTATAGCCTGCCTGCTTTACATCCACTGAACAACTATGTCCAACATCCGTTGGTTATGCATAGTGTAAAACACAGGGCCTCAAAGGTCCCAAACTCCTGCTTTGGGCCTGTCTGATCCAGAGACTGCCCATTTTGCTACAGAGCATGACCTAGACAACATCAACTAAACTGTCCTTTGGAAACCTACCCCTTCCAAGAGTTCCCCCATGCTGACAGAGCCTCTGGACAGCTTCACCTTATGAGAGACACCTCCACCTTATGAGGGACACCTCCTGCAGGCAGATTTGTCAAAACTCACCCAAATGGACTTGTGTTTGTTGTTATAAATTCTTAGTTAAACCTGCTTTCTTGTTCAGCTTTCAAATTCCTCAGCACCCCTGCAGGAGGACAAGGCTAGACAGAGGGCTTGTGGCTGCCCCTGTCTCTAATATTTCACAGAAGCAAGTATGTCTGCAGATGGGGAGAAGTGCAAAAGCTTGTGAAGAGTGAAAAAAATTTAGAATACCTTGACTGCAGAGCATGAGATGGGGGTCTAATTATAGGTATTTTGAAATACCGATCAATTGAAAACAGAATTGATAAACTTCAAAGTAAATCTTACATATTACTACTGAGACTCAAACTCAGAACCTTGCACTTGCCAGGCAGACGTTTGTGCCACTGAGATATATCCTCAGTGTCATATTACTTTTATAGTATGAGATTCACCTATCTGCCCAGGTACAATAGTACATATGGAAAGGGAAACTTAAGAAATAATATTTTAATAGTGGGAAACTAATCTTATTTCAATAATCTCTGTAAAATTGTGATAAACAAAGGAATTGAAAATTAATGTTCAATAGTAAAAATTGAAATTTTCTGCAAAGCACTGTTTTGCACTTTCAATAAATTTTCCAGGGAAATCTCATTAATTCTCTATTATTCGAATTTTATATTTATATCTTACTGCTGCAGGTTTAAGTATTTTGACTCTCTGAAACAAATAATGGAGATTTCCATAGTATTTTTATTGGCATTATTTATATAAAACTTCTATACAGGCAAAACATAAAAATTTATATTTTAGATTTTATTTAATACTGGCCTCAAAACATTGGCTTAAACACTAAGCCAAATTAAAAAAAATTATTGTAGAGATAAGAATTATTTACTTATGTAAATTATTACAGATATTCAAATAATTGTTTTTGTAACTTTAGTGTGGTTTTGGAATCATTATCATCATCTCCTCTTTTCTTTGCTAAAAAAGCCCTAAAAAGCCCTATGCCAGACTCTAATCTTTGAAGTTATAGGCTTTCTGTTTGGCAGCATAAACCACTTGTTTTATTTTGCTTTGGTTGGAAAAATGAGCAACTACCTAAATCCTAGCAAAACATTCTGATTCTGAAGATGAATGTATTTCATGGGTAAAACAAAAGTAATTACCTAATTCCAAATTCATATTAAAATAAAAATAAATAATCTGATTACTACTTGCACAGTGCCCTAATCATTGTCCTCATTTATTGCAGCATTTTAAACATTTTTAATAGCTTGGATCTTTTAAAACTACATTTACAGGAATGTTTTAGGTATACATAATGATCATATTCATTATAGGGAATTTGTACGTGTGCAAACTATTTCTCATTCCCCTACCCACAGAAAGTATCCCTTCCCCTCCTTATTTACAAAAGCTTCATTTAAAATTTTTCCCTTTTTTCTCATCATTTCTTTCCTTTCCCCCTCCCCACTCCCTCATTCCCCTTCACATTTGAATATTTTCTTCCTAGTTCACAAAATCTATTATATAATTTGGTCCTTATTTACACTTTTGGTTTCTCACACCACCAGAAACAATGTAAAATTTGCATGTATGACTGCTTTATTTTTATTTAAGAGTATGTCCTCAAGATGCATCTATTTAGCTAGAAATGGCTGAGGCTTATTCTTCTTTATGGCAGAGCAGTACTCCATTGTATAAAAAATGACATCTTCCTTAGTCATTCATCATTTGATGGGCATTTTTGACTGTTTCCAAGAGTTACCTATTACAAATTGTGCTGCTGTAAACATGGATGTGCATATAATGTTGTAGTATGATGCTTTTAATTCTTTCAGGATGATATCAAGAAGAGGAAGTGCTGGACTGAACTGTACCTCCACACTGATTTTCACAGTGGCTGCACCAGTCTACACTCCCACCAACAGTGGAGAAGTGTTCATTTTTACCCACAACACTGCCAGTATTTGATTTCTTTGATTTCTGGATAATAGCCATTCTTTCTGGAGTGAAATGAAATCTGTGTTTTTTAAATTTGCATTTCTGAAATGATCAATTATGTGGAACAATTTTTCATTTCTACTGCTTGATCTGAGAAATGTCTATTCATTTCAGATGTCCATTTTTGGACTGAGTCTTTAAATTTGAAGAGTCTCATTTTTTTGAGTTCTTTATATATTCTCGATATTAGTCCTTTGCCTGAGAAACAGCAGGCCAAAATTTTTACCCACACAGTGGGTTGTCTCTGCAGTGTTTTTAAAATATTTAAAAACATTTTAATAAGAGATTTCAGTTGTTAATTCTTTGTGATAGTTCCTGTGTAATTGGAGTTTTGTTTATAAAATCTGTGCCAACACCCAGGTCTTCAAGAGTTTTACCTATTCTACCTTCCAGCAGATTTAGTGTTTCTGCTTCAATATTTAGATCTTTGACTAATTTTGATTTTAGGTTAGTGCATGGTGAAATACATGGGTATAATTTTAATACTTGACATGTGGAAAGCCAATTTTTCCAGCACTATTTATTACAAAGCCTATCTTTTTCCAGTAAAGGTGCTTGGCACCTTTGTCAAAGATAAGGTGAATAGCTATTTCTGGAGTTGCTTCTGCATCTTCCATTGATCCTCAGATCTATTTTTAAGCTAGGATGCTGTTTTAACACAGTAGCTTTGCACTATAATTTCAAGTCTGGGACTGTGATGCCTCCTGCCTTACCTTTGTTACCCAGAACTGAATTTGCTATTTTAGGTCTTTTTTCATCCAAATGAATTTTATAATATTTTCTCTAATTTTGAATGATGTGTTATTGGCATTTTGATCAGGATTATATTAAATGTGTATAGAAATTTTGGAATTATGGCCATTTTTACTATATTGGTCCTTTCTACTGAAGAACAGGGCATATCTTTCCATTTTCTGATATTTTCTTCAATCTCCTTTTTCAGAGTACTGTGACTTTTCAGTGTAATGGTCTTTTATGTCTTTTGTTACATTGATTCATAGTTATTTGTTTTATTTTCTTTTTTCTATCTTTTTTGGATGCTATTGTGAAAAGTGTTGTTTCTCTAATTTATCTCTCAATGAGTTTGTTATTTGCATACAGAAGTGCTACTGATATTTGAGTGTTGGTTTTGTATCCAATGATGCTGCTGAATTTGGTTATTAAATCAGGAAATCTTTTCATGGAGTTTTTGGGATCTTTATGTAGAGAATCATACAACCCCAAAATAATGATTGTTTTTCTTCCTTTCCTATAATTATTACTTTTATTTCTTTATCTTATTTGATTGCTCTGGCTAATATTTCCAGAAGTATATTAATAAGTGTTGAGAGTGGGCATCCTTGTCTTGTTCATGATGTTAGAGTGAAAGTTTTCTGTTTTTTCCATTTAGTATGATGTTGGCTGTTGGTTTGTCATAGATGACTTTTATCAGGTTGAGACATAGACCATCTATTTCAGTTTTCTGAAGTTTTTTTTTTATTGTGAATGGATGGTGGGCTTTGTCAAATACTTTTTCTATATCTACTTAAATGATCATATGAATTTTGTCCTTAATTCTATCAATATGGTGTATTACATTTATAGATTTGTGTATGCTGAATTATTCCTGTCTATGGAATGAGCCCTACATGCTATGGTGTACAATCTTCTTGACAATTTGCTGCATTCTGTTTGCTGGTATCTTGTTGAGGATTTTTGCATTTATGTTCATTAAGGATATTGACCTGTAGTTCTCTTTCTTGGTTAGATCCTTCTCTGGTTTTGGTATCAGGGTAAAACTTCCTTCTAGTAATGAGTCTTGTAGTATTGCTTCTCTTTCTAGTTCACTGAAGAGTTTGAGGAGCAATGGCATTAGAACCTCTTTAAATTTCTTATAGAACTCAGCTGTGTATCCATCAGGACCTGGGCTTTTCTTTGTTGGTAGGTTTTTAATTACATTTTCAACTTCACTGACTGATTGTTTTAGTTAGAATTTTTGTGTCTTCTTGCCTCAGCTTTGGTAACTCATATGTATCTAGAAATCTGTCCATTTCTTCTGCATTTTCCAACTTATTAGAATACAAGTTCTTAAAGTAGGTATAGATTATAAAGTTTTCTGCTCTGATCTTTATAATTTTCTCCCTGTTACAATCTTTGGGCTTAACTTGTGCTACTTTTTCTAGACACTTGAGGTTCAATATTAACCTATTTATTTGAGCTCACTTATTTACCTAACATGAGTTTTCACCGCTATAAATTTCCCTCATAGGACTGATTTCATTGTGTTTCATAAGATCTGGTATATTGTATAAGCACTCTCATTTAGTTGTAGAATCTGTTTAATTTCTTCTTTATTTTCTTTCATCTGTGACCCATCGGTTGTTCAGGAGGGTATTATTTAGCTTCCATGTGCTATGAAGTTTTTGTGTTTTTTTTGGGCATTGATTTTCAGTTTCATTGCACTGTGGTCTAGTAATATGCATGGGATAATATCAGTTCCTTTGCATTTGCTTAAGCATGTTCTATGAGCTAGTATGTGGTCTATTTTAGAAAACATCCTGTGTGCAGCTGAGAAGAATGTATATTCTGATGTGGGGTATAACACTCTATAGACAACTACTAAGTCCATTTGTTCAAAAGTTTCAGTTCTAATATTTTGTTGAGGATTTTTTATAAGGATTCATTCCTTGTTGGTGCCCATCAACATAAATAAATGTCTCCAAATCCTGGGTGACTTAATGGTGACATTTAGGTGTTTCTGTTTGCTGTAGCAGTGTTATACTGTGTTGACTGGAACAGAGCACACACACACACACACACGCACACACATACAAACACAGACACATTCTCTCTCTCTATCTATCTATCTGAGGCCTTGAGATAAACAAATAAATATAAATAAAGATATAAGTATATATGCAGATGGTATTTGGGAAAAATTGTATTTTATAACATGAAGCATAGTCCAGTCTAAAAGAATTTGATTGTCCTTTGTGTTGAAAATGACTTCTACATTTCAGGAAAACAACTCTGTCTACTTGAGAGACATGCTGTACGCCCAAAACAGACAGAACTTTATGTGATCCACAGGAAAAAAATCCCTTCAGAGATTAAGAAAATTAGTGTTTGCAAAACAAATACATCCTATGCACGATGCATATTTATAACATGGGTTTAAAATTGAAATCAGACTGGTCCACAGCAATTTCAGTAAGAAATGAAGCCTTACTGCTCAATCTTCAGCTACTACATAGTTAATTATTTAATCAGAATAACTTGTTAGATTCCAGATTTTAGTTCCTTATTTTGATTTATTAGAATTATATATAAGATATGTGAAACATATTTTAACAGATGAAGTTTTTATGTTTATCACAGGGTGTGGCAGTTTG
>PVLA01000315.1:454034-620687 GCA_004027455.1 Hydrochoerus hydrochaeris | reverse complement strand
CCACTAAGGTACTTCAGGTGGTAGAATGGGTCACTGATGGTTCATGGGCTGCTGAGATCTTTCAAAGTGGGGGGAGGGGATGGCAGTCCACAAGTCCCTTGGCTGCTGAGGTCCTTCAAGTGCAGGGGAAGGGCAGCCCAGGCTCCCCTTAGCTGCTGAAGTCGTCTGGGTGTGGGGGAAGGACAGCCAATGATCCTGTTGGCTGTTGAGGTGCAGGGGAAGGGCAGCTGAAGCTCTCCTAGGCTGCCAAAGCTGTCTGGGTCAACACTGCATCTTTAATGTCATTAGATGTTGTAGGCTGAATGCTAAATATTCCCCATGATTTCTGCCTCTTGCAGTAACCCTTGTATAATCCCCACACCTTGAATGAGAATGAGACCCCTGACTTATTCTAGCCAATAAAATATAATATAGAAAATGGAATGTCATTTCCATGATGACACTTTATTATATTAAGACTTTGCTTTAGAAGACTAGAGACACTCCTGTTGACCCTGAAAAAGCAAGCTGTTGTGTCTTCAAGTGCCATGTAATAGGATGGCAGGGAACTAAAGATGGCCTCTAGACCCTAGGTGGGAGCCAAGAAGAAGCCAAAGCCCTTGGTCATACAATCATAAGGAAATGGATTCCATCAACAACCTGAGCGTGTAGAAGCAGATTCACCCACAGTGAAACCTGCAGATGAGAAGACAGCCTGACTTATACTTCATTCAGGGTAAGGAAACAACTAAGCTGTGCATGAACTGTTAGCCCACAGAAACTGTGAGATAATCAATGTGTTTTAAGCCCTTAGGTCTGTGGTACTTTGTTATACAGCAATAGAAAACTAATACACTAGGTATTACTGTATTATTTTACAAGATGTTGTACCAATTTTTATGCTCCAATGTGTAAATTCTCCTTTTTATGCATCTTGCTAACATTTAGAAATGTCTGATTTTTAGATTTTTGCCTATCTAATGGTTGTGGCAATAAATAAAGTCTGTACATGTTATTACTTGGACATAAAAGTATGAAGAATATTTACTTAAAATTATATATTCTGTTGTATTTCTTTTCTGCTATATACATGTATTGCTTAAACAAAGTCAATAAGAGTAATTAAATGTAGCAACTGGTAATAATTAATAGAAGTGTCAATTAAGTAAATAAAAGATGTGAGAAAAATATGACAATTTAAAAATATTTTGATCCTCTGTAAAGCAATTTATTTTAATTTTTATGACATTTAAATTTTATAGGCTATATTATTCTACATTCTTTAGACATATAAATATAATAATTTTTAAAAGAATGTAAATACAATAAGTAAACAGATATTACCTATATTAAATTAAAAATAATGAGTTGCTTTTCTTTTAAATGATATGATAGGGTATTTTTATTCTGTTTTCTTTTGTATAAATACTACTTTGAACTGCTTGGAGCCTTTTGAACCTCTTTTTATTTTTTTTTTCTTTTATGTAATGGTGAGACAATACAATCAGACATAAAATTAATTTTGACTTGTAACTGTACTCTTCTGACTGCATTGTACTGATTCCTGTTATCAGTGCAAAGTAATGACATCCAACTAGGTTTTCTCTAACAAGTGTTTGATCACAGAATACTAAGAATTTTATTTACTAGCACAGCAGGTTTTTAAGCTTGTAGGAATTAATTTCCAGCTCTCCAAAATGCCTACCCACTTTGTATGTGTAGTCAGTCTTGTCAATCAGGTCATTCGTATCTGTAAATTAACCATCAAGATGTTCTGTCTATGAAACCTCTTTTCTGCATGGAAAATAGTTCTAAAACACAGATGTAATCTGAAATCATGAAACTGGAGTTAGATCTCCAATGTTTCCAGTTTTAGCAAAGAAACTGAGAAAGTTCTGTTCAACTTGGGTGTCTTTTAATCTGGGAACTTTTTTCAGTTCAGAAACAGTCTTATCCCCTTATACACACTAGTCTGTCTGCTTCTCTCTTCTTTCTTGTTTTCTCCTTCCTTCCTTCCTTCCTTCCTTCCTTCCTTCCTTCCTTCCTTCCTTCCTTCAGTATTAGGGGCTGAACCCAGAGTGCACTGAGCTACATCTCCAGTCCTTTTGTACTATTTATCTTTATTTTGTGGTAGGGTCTCACTAAGTTTCTGAGTTAGCTTCAAACTTGAAATCCTCCTGTTTCAGTCTTCTAATTGGGATTACAGTTATGGGCTATTGCCCAGTTCAGTCTTTTTTTTTTTTTTTCCTGTTGGAATTTTTGTTGCTCCTACAATAGCTTCAAACAACTCAAGTTTTCATCCTTTTCTGTACTACTTATTGCTACTTCAAAGAGTCCATTGTTAGGGGCCTGGGATTTAGCTCAGTGGCACAGCCTCTGCCTCACAAGTGAAAGGTCCTGAGTTTGATTCCCAGTTATCTCTCCCCTCTCCCCCCAAAAAAGAAAGATTTCATTCTGTTAGGTCAGGTATAATGGCACACCTGTAATGGCAGCACCTGAGAGGCTGAGGCAGGAGGGTTGCCTTGAGCTTGAGACCAGCCTGGACTACATAGTTCAAGGCCAGCCTGAACTACATAGCGAGACCTTGTCTCAAACAAACAAATAAAAAGGTTCCATCCTCTCACTCTCAACTTTGTACCACAGACCTCATGTGTACACATGTGGACATCTCAACCCCTCATTACTGCAATAAATCATCCTTCAGCTTGTGTGTGTGTGTGTGTGTGTGTCCTTGTGTGTGTGGTGCTAGAGTGAACCCAGGGCCTCCTACATGCTAGGCAAGTGCTGTACCCCTGAGCTACATTCCCAGCCTTCTTGGCCATTCTTGATGCAGACTATGACATAATTCAGGAGAGACCCAAGAAATGTGGTGGTCCTGGGCACCTACTGGGTCCTGGACACCTTACAGGTGAGGAGAGCAGGATCTAAGCTCTTAGCCCTGTGGACTCATCACTTGGGTATGATGGGTACAGCCAGAGGAGGGTCAGAATGGGACTCATGCATGGGTCTCAGATGAAGGAATCTTTCAAACCAGTGATCCAAGGTAGAGTCTCCTGTTTCTTAGATCCAAAGGCAATACCATGTGAGAGGATAAGCTGCTTCTTTCAAGGAGAATGCAGGTTAAGGTAAGACAAGGAGAAAGAGCTGGGCATGGTGGCACATGCCTGTAATTCCAGCACTTGGGAAGCTGAGGCAGGGGGATCACTGTGAGTTCAAGGTCAGCCTGGGCTACAAAGTAAGTTCAAGGCTTGCCTGAACTGCAGAGTGAAACCCTACCTCAGGGGGAAAAAAAAGACAAGGAGAAAGACGTATTATTTCAAGATGTTAAGAGGTTGAGGGTGTGAGGTCAGGAGAGTTTGGAAGTACAGGAAATAGGATTTGAAAGTCAGGTGTATGGTGACATTAGCTGGCCCATGCATTACAAATAGAACCTTGGAATCAAATTTGAGCCAAATCATCCTTTATCAGAGCTGTTTTCTTTGCCTAACATACATGCCCAACGATCTCAGCTTGAATTTGTTTCTTTGGGAGGCCTCTTCCCAATCCCAATTAAATTATCCTTCTCTCCTTTTAATTTTTTCCAAAGAATTTGTGATTCTCCTTTTATTATACCTAATCATACTGTTAAGCTGCCTGTATCTGTCTGATTATTCAAGTTAAGAGCTCTGTGGTAACATTTGCCTTACCTAGTATTATATCTCTAATACCCAGAAAGTGACTAAAAGATTTCTCATGATCAATAAATATTTGTTGGCTTCATGATGCCTGAGCAGCATTGCTTAATACAGCTGTGTCTAAACTGAAAACTGGCCCTTTGCTATTCATTCGCTTCAGAGTCTTTCATTTAGCCATACTTTTTCAGAGCCAGGTACTCAAAGGTGATTTATTTTGATTTTTAAAACACTTTATAAAATTCCCTAGAAAAATCTAAAGTCATTCTGCTGTCATATATTTTATACAATCCTAATTTTAGAAAATAAATGGCTTGGATTGTATTCTGGAAAAATTTCTTCATTACATGTAAAAAATTTTTCACTGTGACTTATAGTAAAAGAGTTAAAAGAATAAGGAAAAGGAACAGTTTCAAGAGTGTTTTGGTTGGTGTCTGTATTTCCCAGACCCAGGAAATACAGACACAGTGGCAGGCACAAAGATCTTACTACACAGCTGGTGTTTCCAGTAACCCAGTCAATCCAAACAGACAGCCCATTTGCAATACTCAGACCACTCTTAGAGTCATTGATGGTTATGATTTAGTTGTTTCCCCTAAAGCAAGGCCATGTGAGTTCTTAAAATAATTATCAGGATAAAAAAAATAACATCAGGATTAGTCAACAGAGCTGCTTCTTGAGAACTGTGAAAGGCTGCTATGAAATACTCCTGGTCCTGATGAATACTCCTTGGATCCCACATGATCCTGGGTGCATGTCCACAGATACTCAGGCATAGCCTGTGTGCCACTAAAAATAACAAAGGTTTCGGGGCTGGACACGTTATCAACCATACTGTCATAATTACCTATGGTCCCTGGATTCAGAGGTGGAGGGACAATATTTAATTGATGACCCTGGCAGAAGGAGCCTGTGAGTACTTCAGCCTCAAATACATAGATCAGCTCATCAGTGGCAGAGGTTTTCTTGGCTTTTTCTGCTAGCTTTTTGAGGTTCCTGGTGAAGTATATGCCAGCTCCATATTGTGGGTCTAATAAAAGAAAAAAAAAAGATTATTATCATCCTAGCAATATTATTACCTATTTAGCTACTATTACAGCTGTTATATAGATGTGCCTCATACAGTCATAGGTGGAAACATTAAAAGGTGGCCAGATGAGGGTCTTTGAATATAGATTAAGGCTGTGATATGAGATTAAGTGTGTGGGTAAATGGAAGTCCCACCCTGGGAATGAGGGGCCGCAATCAATAGGCTTATACCCCACATAGAATATAAAGGGACAGAAAGAAGGCAGGCTGCTGCTGCTGCTTGCTGCTTGCTACTTCACTGTCTCTGGCCTGCTTGCCATGGACTATTTCTCCTCTGTGATGCCTCTCTGTCATGCTACCTTGCCTTGGAACCAACTCACTATGGACTGAAACTTTACAACTGGGAGCTAAATAAACATCTCCTCCTTTAACTTTGGGTGTTCAGGATTTTGTTTCAGCAATGAGAAAAGTTAACTAAGACAAGTACTGGAATGTATTGTATGCTCTAATTCTTCAAATAACCCCTTCTTCTCAGTCTCAAAACTGTGTATCTACAGCCAAGGCAGCCAAAGTTTCTCCCTTGGAACAAATGGTTACTGATACCTGCAACATAGCAGTTTACATTTAAGTGTTTCATTAGAATTGTATAGAAATCTCTGGCTTTCAAAGAATTTTTACATTAATCAGATAGAATATGTGACTTGGATAGTATCCCCTTAAAAGATGAAAAATCTGAGATTCAGAGAAATTATGATTCAAGTCTACATGAGTCAAGCATGTGAAAAACAGCATAACAGAAGTAAAGTTTCATTACTATTAGCACATTAGCTAACTTCTGTAAGGAGTATGTTTATAGCTTTTTTTTTCCTTCCAGTGCTGGGGATTGAACCCAGGGCCTCTACACAGGCAAGAGCTTTACCACTGAGGTGCCTCCATAGCTACTTCTCTACAACTCTTGAGAATATGGTTTGAAAACAGCATCTAATAAGAGAAGTAGGATCATAGGCAGCAATACAAGAAAAATATGTCAAAACAAAGGAGATGTTGAGCATGCATGCTTCAGTATATATGTTTTGTTTTTATTTTTGTTTTTGTCTTGGTACCAGGGATTGAACTCAAGACCTTGCACTTGCCAGGCAGACGCTTATGCCACTGAGCTAAATCCCCAGCCCTGCATGCTTCATTATAGATCATCAGTTCTTACCAATGCCTGCTACAATACCCCATGAAGAACTCTCCACATGCTTTTGATCTGGTTTCACGCTCACCAGGCAATTTACACCCAGCAGATATTCTGGAAATAGTGACACTAAGAAGGATATGCCCTAATCCAATTATTGGAAATGAGTATCCTCTACTCAGGCATTATCTCTTGTGATCTGTATTGTCTTTCTTGGAGTATTAAGAACATTCAAAAAGTTAAGGACCAAATCTTGGGCCTCATGACCCCTGTTCAATACCGTGTGTAACATCACTTGGAGGGGTTACCTGTGTAGCTAAGTGGTAGAATGCTTGCTCAGCATATACAGGCCCTGGGTTCAACCCCCAGCACTGAAAATAATAACCTCAGAGAGAGGTAGGTTCTCTTTCCTTCCCTCCTTTACTCTTTTTCTACACTGTACAATACCATTTTAGGATACACAGCAGCCATACAAACCACATAACTAATCTAAAATTTTCTAGTAGCCACATTTAAAATGAAAAAATATAGATAAAGTTAATTTTTATTTAAGCCATATGATTCATAATGGTCTCACATCTCAACTTTTTGTCAATATAAAATTATTAGAGGAATAGTTTACATTCTTTTGTAGCAGGTCTGGAATGTAGTGCGGATGTTATATGTACTTTACGTCCCAATTTAGATCAGTCCCAAATTGTCCCATGTGGCCAGCAACTACCACAGTGAGCAGTGCCGATCCAGAGATTTAAAAAAATAACTTTCCAGACTTCTCAAAGGCATCTCCATACAGGGCAAGGTAATATTTTGAGATAAAAATTCAAGATTTTTCTATCTCCAGAGTTTCTTCTTGAACTTTATTCTTCCTCCCCTCCTTCCATTGAGCTCTTGTTACTTATGACCTCCAGGACGAAAAAGACAAGTTTAGCAGGCCCGATGGGTGTGCCCTTGTAACCTCAGCACTCTGGAAGGCTGAGGTAAGAGGTCTGCACTGAGTTCAAGGACAGCCTGGACTGCATTGATTGCACTGCACTTTGTTTTGTTTTGCTTTTTGAGACAGGGTCTCACTATGTGGTTGAGGCTGGCCTAGAACTCTCTGCAATCTGCCTGCCTCAGCTTCCTGAGTGCTAGGATTACAGGCATGCACCACCATACCCAGCTGCTTGGGCCACATAGTGAGTTCAAGGCTAGCCTAAACTACGTATCAAGACCCTGTTTCCACAACAAAACAAAATAAAACAAAAGCAGTAAGTGTAGAACAAAGCCTATATATGTATGTATACATATGCATGTATGTAGACACATATAACATATCTATGTATTTATATATACATATGTGTGTGTGTGAGTGTGTGTATGATTTTTAAATATATACTAGGGGTTAAACTCAGGTCCTTCACACGAAGCTCCATCTTTAGCTCTTTTTCCTGTTTCATTTTGAGACAGGATAAGTTGCCCAGGCTGGGCTCAAACTTACGATCCTCCTGCCTCAGTATCCCAGACAGCTGGAATATACACAGGTGCACTATCACACCTGTTGTGACAGATAATTATATTTGACTCACACAAAAGAATATGAAATTCTGGCTTTCAGAGTTAAGTTTTCTGAGAACAAAAGGGGTTTTTGAAATAAAGCAAAACACTCATGGTTACATGTTTTTGTTTCTGCATTTTTGTTTTTGTTTCTGTTTTTGAGCCATGTTTTCCAGGCTGGCCTTGAACTCATTATGTTGCCCAGGCTGGCTTCAGATTCTCAGCAATCCTCCTGCCTGAGCCTCCTGAGTGCTGGGATTACAGACACGGGCAGTTTAGTGAGTTAGTAAAACCTCAATGTGAGGTACCTGTGGTACATCTAGGTAAAGATGTCCCAAAGACAAAGTAATATATGGTTGGGCACATCAGGAAACAAGTAGGGGTTTAGAATTAGGCATTTTGGGGGGCTAGGGATTTAGCTCAGTGGTTCAAGTGCTTGCTTGGTAAGTGCAAGGTCGTGAGTTCGATCCCCGGTACCCCCTACCAAAAAAAAAAAACAGTACCTAGAATCTAGAATTTTTAAGTTGTCACCGTTAGAAGAACTGAGGCCATGGAAATATATATAATCACCCAGGGGCATACCATAGAGGAAAAAGAAAGTAGATTTCCTTTGGAATTCAGGAAAGCACCATGTTTAGAGCATGGGTAACAGATGGGTGCACAAGATTTTAAATGATAAAGGAAAGAACTCTATGGTTTATGTTTATTGCTATAGTTTTTGTACCCTTAGCATAAAGCCTGACTTGTAGAATAATTAATATTAACTTAATAAATAATAATGAGGAACTTCTGAGAAAATGATGGAGTGGTAAGTAACAACTCAGCCTGAGATTCAAATCCAAACAATTAGGGGTAGGAAAAATAGAGAGAGAGAGAGAGAGAGAGAGAGAGAGAGAGAGAGAGAGAGAGAGAGAGAGAGAGAGAGATCCATGGGAAGCAGGAGAGGTCTGACAGAAAAACTGAAACCTACAGAGAAACTGAAGAGGAAAACAAGACACAGAGAAGGAAGGGGATGATCTGCACTTTCTCCCCAGCCCCTGGCTGATGGCTCACAGGAGACCAAATCTATAGAGACAAAATAAAGCCGGGGACTCCAGTGGTCTTCAGGGAGGTAGGTGGTGGGTTTTGAGAGCTGCAGGGAGAGTGAACACAGGAGTCCATCCACAGGCAACAGCTGGTGACCCCAGTCTAAGCACTGCATCCCCTGAAGACTTCTTGGTTGGGAAGGGTTGATTGTTTGAACCAAGGACTCAAACCACCACAGCATACCTTCAATTCAGGCCCACGGTGACTTGGTGAGAGACAGCCATGGTAAGACAGCTGTGATCAGAAGCCACAGTCAGGCTGGAAAGAGACCCGCTGCGGGGTTCTGCGGGGTTCGAGTCAAAGGACACAGGCCCTGCCCCCACAGCCAGAGGCCAGGCTCAGCCTGAGTGCTCTGGAGTTGACAGTGACAGGCCCTGTCCTGATGCTGCTGCCTGCTGATGCCTGTATACAGCTCAGAGTAGGGTACGCCGGCCTTCATCTATCTGCATGAGCAGGAGCGCGTCCTGATTTGGACACTACCCCAAAACCATAGCCCCAAAAAGAAAAACACATATTCAAAATCAGACAAATTTTTTGTTTGTTTGGGTCTTTTTTGTGTGGTTGTTTCTACTTTTTGTCTGTTTTTTGTGAGTATATGCATTGTTTTTAGTTTTTTCTTCTTTCCTTTTCTCATTTCTTCTTCATCAGTTTGTTGGGGGTTGGGAGATTTTCTTTTGTTCTTCCTTGCTTATTTCTTTTTCTTACTTCTTTTTTCCTCTTTATTTTACTTTTAATTTTTCTCCCTTTAATTCTTTATCATTTTTACTCCCTACGTAATTTTTTCTCCTTTTTCTTTTATCTTCTATTTCTCATCAGATTTTTCTTTTACCTTTACCTGAATCTATAAAGATCCTTCTACTCCTCAATAGGATCTTTTCTTTTCTTTTCTTTTCTTTTCTTTTCTTTTCTTTTGTCTTTTTGAGACAGGGTCTCTATGCAGTTCAGGCTGGCCTTGAGCTCACTTTGTAGCCCAGGCTGGTCTCAACTCACAACGATCCTTCTACCTCAACCTCCCAAGTGCTGGGATTACAGGTGTGAGCCACCACTCCTGGCTCTGTACCACTTTTCTTTCTTCCTTCTCATTGTCTTATAATTTATGGTTTCAAATTTTTCCTCTTGCATTCTCCCATTCCCAAACCCCATACATGTAGTAGTATAATTAACTCTATAAAATTACTGTTCAATTCTTTCTACTATTAGCAGAAAAACAGCTGTTGCATTTACATACATATATAGGCTTTGTTCTACACTTACTGCTTTTGTTTTATTTTGTTTTGTTGTGGAAACAGGGTCTTGATTTGTAGTTTAGGCTAGCCTTGATCTCACTATAAGTCAATACCTGGGTTTTTATACCATAATTGTGGATTTCTTCTCTATAGTTAAGGGAAGTACATAATTGGGGCTTACGGTACATTAATATGCAACTTGTCTTGGACAATGCTACTGTAGCTGATTTGCTTGATATTACCACAGTCCCATAAATATCACTATTTCTCTGTAAGCCAATACTCAAAGTACCTTGATGACATTAGCAATACTAGAGTACATTCCCAGGGAACTTGGTTGTTGGGCTAATTACACAGCATCTTCCCCATCCAAGTTAACCAAGGTGGCCAGATTTTGGGGCTGATGCAAGGGACTATAGCTAGTCACGCCCAAAGTACATCACAGAGAAGCAACTAAAGAGATCTTTATACTAGCCACAATGTCTTTACACTATAAAATCCACAAATGTCACCACAAAAAAACAAAACAAAATAAACAAACAGGCAATAGAAACATGAAGATAGGGCAACAAAAAACCTCCCCAAACTCCCAACTCCCCCAAAGCCAACCCAGGGGGCATCAAAGAGCAGAATATCATAAGCCACACACCCAAATTACTTGGAAGGATAATGAGGAGGTTAGAAAACAGATCAAAGAGGTACTCAGCAGGATCACAGAAGATATAATTAACAGATAATGGAAATAAGAATCAAAATGATCCAGAAGCCTTCAGAAAACACTACTAAAAAGCTAGATAAACTGAACAAGACAATACAGTACATGAATGACCAGTATCACTGGAGGAAAGATAGTATCTTAAAAAAAAAAAAAAAAAAAAAAAAAAAAAAAAAAAAAAAAAAAAAAAAAAAAAAAAAAAAAAAAAAAAAAAAAAAAAAAAAAAAAAAATATATATATATATATATATATATATATATATAGTTGAGACAGGGTCTTGCTGTGGAGTTCAGGCTGGCTTTGGCTTTGAATTCACTATGTAACCCAAAATGGCCTTGAACTTGAGGTGATCCTCCTGCCTCAGCCTCCTCAGGGTTGAGGTTATAGGTGTGTACCACCATACCTGACCTGGATAGCCTCTTTAAGAAAGAGTGCTGGAAAAACTGGCTATACACCTGCCAAAGATTGAACGGAGACCCATATCTCTCATCATGCACAAACTAAAATCAAAGTGGGTCAAAGACAACATTAAAACACAAACACTCTTTTTAACTTTTTTTTCAGGCACCAGTGATCAAACTCATGACCTCACGCTCTCCAGGCAGGCACTTATGCCACTAAGCTAAATCCCTGGCCTTAAAACACAAACACTTAATCTGCTGGAAGATACAATAGCTAAAACTTGTGTAGCCACTTTCTGAATACAACCCTGGTTATACAAGAAGTAATACCAAAATTAACAAAAGAAATCACATCAAGTTAAAAAGCTTCTGCACAGCAGAGGAAACCAGCAGAGGAATGAAGAGACAACCTACAGAATGGGGGAAACTTTTTCTTAGCTAAACCTCAAAGGACTAATATCTAGTATATATAAAAGCTCGAAAAAAAAAAATCAGACCCTGCAAATTTAAACACCAAGTAAAAAATGGGCATCGGAAATGAATAGACACTTCTTGGATAAAGAGGTACAAACTACCAATGAATATACGAAAAAATGTTCAAACATCACTGGCCATTTGAAAAATGCAAACTTAAGTAACACTGAGAACCCATCTCATCCAGAAAGAAAGGCTATCAGCAAGAAATCAATCACTAACAAATGCTGATGAGGCTGTAGGGGGAAAGGAACCCTTCTCCATTGTTGGTGGGAGTGCAACCACTGTGGAAATCCTCATAAAAGTATGGAGAGTCCTCATAAAACTGAAACTAGAGGTTCCATTTGGACCAGCTATTCCCTTTCTAGGTATCCTCCCCGAACAGTTAAAGACATATCACAGTAACGTATGTATACTCATGGAAGTAAAAAAAGAAAGAAAGGGAAAAGCAAGCTTTGATAACAGAAGCACCTTGCCTGTGGTTGGCCACTAAATTTATAAAAGTCCTATTATTTAGAACACTGCAAGTCTGAAAAAGTCAAGAGATTCGTACACCAAACGACAATCGTATCTGTGGCAGGGAGATGAGCAGGTCTGAGGCTTGTTTAGCAATATCAGTTGAGTTCCCTCCATCCCACAGAGATGAGTCCACTGGCACAGGTGGCCTTATGGGTAGTGTTGCCCTGAGAAATCTACTGTCTGAGTTCCTCCCAGGTAGTGACTGCTAAGCTAAGGCAGTGTGCAGGTAGGCAAGAGCACAGAGGCCCAAAGGACGATTACATCCTTTAGGTTGCAAGACTACATGGAAACAAGATCTTCGGCTGAGTACGAGGATGTAAACTTGATCAGAAGTGAGTAGTCCTCATGCCTGCTGAGTTTTTAAAGGAACCACATTGCTGAAGAAATCCCAAGCCTGGCTGTACCAGCCTGAGCATGTGCTAGCCTGTGAGGCAATTCATGGTCCACTGGTAGGAAGTGTGGATACTGCACATAAGAAATTGTTTCCCAGAGTGTAAAAGTAAGGGTTTTACTCTACTCCCAGAATAAGGAGTCCTTACTACTCTTGAGCAGTCACACATGATAAGTAGTGAGGTTACATGTGTATCTGTGGTACTGGAGACTGAATTTAAGGCCTCTGCATTGAGCTACATGCCCAGCCTTATTTTTGAGGTGGGGTCTTGCCAAGTTGCCCAGGCTGGGCTTGAATTCACAATTCTTCTGCCTCAGTCTCCCAGGGTACTGGGACTACAGGCATGTACCACCATGCCCTCTTCTCTTTCAAAGTGGGAATTATCACTGCAGATATTTTGCTGCTTCTTATATCATTACCTGATGAATATGTGGGGGTAATTCCTTACTTTTAAGCTTTTAGAGAGGACTGCTTGGACTGGACGCTGATGAGGAGACTAGATGAGACACTGACAGTGTCTTCCTTGGGAGGATGGTGTATGACTTAGATTTTCTGGGAATAAAGATATGTCTAGAAAATTAGCAAAGTTGGGCACAGGACAGAATAGAGGATACTCACCAGATTTAGAACACAGGAAGATATGATCTCAGTGAAAATAGTTTAAATAGAGAAGCTAATTAAAAAGCAAATGAAAGTTGCAGATTTTAGACTTTGGCAATGAAGGGAACATATTGATCATCACATCTTTGGTTGCACCCAGAAGATTTCTTGTATTGGTAATTCGTTTATTTGTACCTCTTGGGAATTGTCTATGTTCAATCTTTCCCCTGGTAATGACTGTGTTCTCTCTGGTACAAAGAAAAGATGAATCCAGACATTTTGCTTTCTGGAAACCAAGACTCTTAGAAATGACTCCACAGCAAAGGTCATGCTACAGGTTTGAATGCTAAAGATCATGAGCCACTATTCAATGGAACAGGAGAAATAAAGCTACACTGCGAGGTTCCCCTCTGTGAGTACTGCTAAAGTTCTTGGCCTCCTTTGGAGAGAGGTAAACCCAGAATTTTTCAGTGGTGACTGAAGAGGGAAAGGTACCACATAGCAATTAAGTGTCTCATATTTTTAAATAATTGGAAAAAGACATGGAGGCTACACCTAGAAACTGTATGACTGAGAAGAATCTTAACAAGTTACTCATTTCATTTGCCACATCTAATTCACTCATAAGTAGATTATGGGAAATAGAGAGGGTGAAAAAGAAAAGACCAATTATCTTAAGTTTAGGGAACTATCCTTTTGTTTTGTTGTATTTTATTTTTTTAGTACCGGGAATCAAACTCACAACCTTTCACTTGCCAAATAGGCACTTAAACCACTGAGCTAAATTCCCACCCCCCAAAATATGCCTTTAATTAAGGGCTAAGGATGGCTCAGTGGTGTTGAAAATAATTTTGTTGAGATGAGTAAGCAAAAAAAAAAAAACCAGCCCCAAGGTGCTTTCTTCTGATAAGACACAAAAACAGAAATGAGGAAAAAACAAAGTAATAGCGAGCCATAGATACTACTGCTTATACTTTCATGAATATAAAACCTATAATCAACAACAGATATGAAGGAAAATTTAACATATGACTCTTTCCAAAAAACCTTACCTCTAAATCCCAGCTGAAAATAATTCCCCTCCCCCAAGCAATGAATGTTCTTAATGGAGAGCCATCTGCTGCCGTCTGCTCACCAGTTCCCGAACCAGTAGCCCTGAGGACCAGGGGCTGACACCTACCGCAGGGCACTGAGTACAGTCGCTGAAAGCCCACTCTGCAAACCGCGTTGCGGAACTGATGAGGGACTTGCTGAAACAGCCTGCGGCTCACGGGATCCCGGCAGGTTCTCCCTTCCATCATTGTCCTTTTTCTTTGGAAGGCATCCATAAGTAACTCGTTTTGTACCTTCTCCACCTATAACTCAAGAAAAAGAAACACGCAAAAAGAGACTGGAAAACAGCTATTTAAACTGCCTGCTTAGAGGTGTGGTAGCGCATGCATGTATGCCAGCACTTGGGGAGGCTGAGGAAAGAGGATCACTGTGAGTTCAAGGCCTGAACTACACAGCAACACAGTCTCAAAAAGACCAAAAAAAAAAAAAAAAAAGTGTTTACGTGTGCACTACCTTATATCTAATTCGCTTTTCCTATCAAGTTGCGTAAGATTCTCTTCTAAACTAAACTTCTCCATTTGACTTCTACCTCTTCAAAATACTCTGCTGTTTCTTCAGTAAATTCATTTAATAAAAATTCGCTGAGCAATCACCATCTGCCAAACACTGATAATCAAATGGTTAACAGAATGTCTGCCCTCTTAAGCACTTACCGGTCCAATTATTGAAATGCAGGATAACCAAAAATGGCATCTTTTTCATTAATTTTTATAAGATACAAATGATAAATTCATCAAACTTCTTCAATAATTTTTCTGCATATACCTTTATAACCTGCAAGCCACATTTTTCAAACCGTTTCTTCTGATCCTGAAGTTCTTGCGATAATAACACTGGGAGTCGCAGAAACAGGATCGTTCCTTGATTCATTTCATCTTGGGGTTTTCCTTGATGATCAGTCCATTGTCCTAAATATGAGTAACAAAACTTTAGTCTCAATGCTCTATAAACAGAAAGAAGTTTTGAAAGAAAACAGTTTCTGGAAATTCATGGAAAGAGTGGCCATTGTCAAGCAGATGCCTCTGGTTCCAGGCTTGCGAGGGGAGCTGCAGCACACTCAGAAGTCACAGGTAAAACGCAGGCAGTGCCTGCACCCATGGATGATCTGGTTCATGAGGCAGAGGGGAGAAGAGGAAAACAGCATTGTGTATCCTTCCTCCACACATAGCACAGCGTTGCCTGATTATGTTATAGGAAATGTTTGTTCTTTTTCTCCAGAATGATGCTCAGCAGGCATAAGAGAATGTGAGGGGATCGTGGAAGACAACAGGACATCTATATGACACTGCAAAACTTTCGGAGTCCACATCTCTATTTCATTTGATCATCAAAGCACCACCGCTGACCTAACTGACCTGGTTTCCTAATAACAAAATTGAAATTCAGAGAAAGTAAGTAATTTGCCCAGTACCCCAAAACCTAAGTGAAGATATAAAATTATAAACTTGGCTTTCACCAGCACTTTCTGTATAGAGACAAGGCAAAGTACAGTACTGAGAAAATGTATCACTCATATAAGACCAAGCAAGAAGTGCAAATTTTGGAGACTAAGAACCTATGGTGGCCTTCTTACCTTCCTTTCCTTCGTTCTATTTTTTTTTTTTTGAGACATTTCACTATGCAGCTCAGGCTGGACTTGAACTAAAAGCAATCCTCTTGCCTCAGCCTTCTGAGTATTGGGATTACAGGCATGTACCCACCATGCCCAGCTCTTTCTCTCATTCTTTCCTACCTTCCTTCTTTCTCTCCTTTATAAAAGTCAATAGATAACCTGCTTTTGTCATCCATAAGCTAGTTCCTTATTGGACAGATACAGGTGGAGAAATGGAACCACCTCCGCCAAAACACTTTGCTTCAGTGTATTTTTCATTTAGCTTAAAACCAAATATACTGGCTGGGGGTTTAGCTCAGTGGCATAAGTGCCTGCTTGACAAAAGCGAGGTCATGAGTTTGATCAGTACAAAACAAAAACAAAAACTAAAATGACCCAATCCCTAGTACATTATCTGATTGAAAGGGCTCGATTTAATTACAAAAGGCCCCTTCACTAAAGGTCCAAGTTGTAAATCTGAGAAAGCAACTAGGGGCAAAACTGCCATAGCAGAGGAGTTCCAAAGCCGGAAAACTACAAAGAAGAGACTATAAATTAAATTTGGAGACCAAGAGCTCACATTTATGAGGTGTAATATTAGGGTTGAGTTCACTTGCGTTCAACAAACATTTACCAAGATCCTACTACATACCAGGTCCTGAAGTGGGCATGGGGGACCCAAAGAGCACAAACTTCTGTGGGCAGCAGTGCTCACCAAGAAGGATTAAAAGAATAGCATAAGGGGTGCAGGGGCACGTGAGAACTAACTTCTACCTTTCTTAAACTTTTATTATTCTGATGAATATTTGATGTTCCCTATAATAACTGCACTTCAAAATTATCCATTTTGTTTATACTCTAAATTTTAACCTATGACAGTTTGCATGAACCTCTGAAACACTATTGTGAAATAATATATTTATTCATTAAATATCAAAAATGCTGCTTTTTTTAATGCTACAGACCAAATCCAGGACTTTGCACATGCTAGACAAGTGCTCTACCACTGAACGGTATCCCCAGCAAAAATGCCATCTTGCAGTAGAGCAAGGGGCTTACCTGAGGCTAAAATGCCAACTGCTGAGACAGGAGGTCAAACTTACAAAATGTGGTGAAAGTGATGCCACAGGATATATAGATCCCTGTTTCTTTGTCTTCTGTTCTTTGAACTGAAACTAACATCAATTTAAATAACCACATTTATTATCTTTCTACAATAAAATTTAGTGCAAATCATAATTGTAGGAAACCACCCAGAGGATTCTTCTTGAAAAGAAGAGCAACTATCTCCATTTTGCATAAACTTGACCCTATTTCCAAGTATTGATACATACAGAGCTGGCTAGGTTATTTCTTTGTCCCTTCAACTAGCTTTAAGCAATGTAAGCTGGGCTGGCTGAGGAGCTGATGTGGAATCTCTAAAGCAAAGCAACAGGTCAGTGTTATCCCACCCAGTGACTCCCCAAATACGTGGTTGGGCCGGGCAGGATGGAAAGCCATGCTCCATGCTGTTGGCTGGGACTGAGCCTTGAGAAAGAGGTTGTGACTTCCCAGGGCAAAAAGGATTGTACATCAGAACCGAAGCACTGACCCCAGATTATTAGATACCACCTCACTTGTGTTATGCAGATTACTCTCTCTGCATTTCTTGCCCTCTACATATCCCAGAGGTGATCTCAGACCTACCTAGCCCAGCTCACGGTAGTTATGGCAATCACATATTTCCCACCACTCTCACTGTCACTCATCTCCGAGCCACTCCCCTCATGGAGAATTAATAAAACTCAGGTTGGCCTCTGGGTTAGGATCCTTTTGTTCCAACAAACCACCATCTTGGCTGGACTTAGGATCCCTTGGCTCCCCATAACTGTATACATATGTCTTAGGGTTTTTATCCTCTCCTTGGGTTGTACTGAAGTGGTAGATTGGAATTAACTCACTAGAATTCCAATAACTTTTCCATGGGATTACAAATATAAACCTTCTTGCACTGCGACTAGGGTAGGAAAGCATTCTCTATACATAATCTTGATTGTCAAGCTTGTAGAATATTTTCATCCATGTTTTTGATCCCTAGGTTTTCCGTGAAAGGTGAGCATATACATGCATTGCCAACTTGCACTCACTTTGACCATTTCTTGCTGACTTGTTTGTACAAATACATGAAAAGAAAAAGTCCTATGAAATTTTGCATCTGAGTTTTCAAACTTTTTCTAAGTCCATTCTCCACATTAAAACTTACTAAACACATCTGATCTTTTCTTAAAATTCTCTATGGTTTCCCATATACTTAGAAAAACCATGAGTGTTTTCATGAAGTTTATAAGATCTTGTATAACCTGGGCTCTGCAAATAACCTTATTTCTAGAGACTTGCTTTCTTTGCCTGGCTAACAGTTACTCAGTTAGCCGGCTAGGCCACCTTCAGTGAGAAGCCTTCCCCTGAGTTCCCAGGTCTAGGTGAAGTGCTTCCAGAGTACTGTCACTCCCCACCATCACAGCTCCCCTGCCTCTGCCTGTCAGCATTCCCAGTTAGACTTTGAGCAGGGACAATGTCCGCCTTGTTTATCCCCAGTACCTAGTGCAACGCTTGGCACATATCATGGGTACAGTACACAATAGCTGAATGAGTGACATAATCCTGTTTCCCAGGGTGGCATTTTAAATGGAATTATTTCCTGGCTGGCTCTAGGGCTCTGCTCTAAAGATCTGTCCAGACTCAAATTCCCAGTTATCCTGATGAATCTAGTTGCAAATGAACAGGAGATACTTAAGCGTACTCTACAGTGCTAATGAATACTTCTGCTGATGACTGGACTCAAAGTAAGAAATTTTACTTAGGGTCCTTAATACTTACTGCCAGAAAGAGAGAGAGAGAGAGAGAGAGAGAGAGAGAGAATATCAAGTGGAATGTGTCTGTATTTGAATGCTCACTTTGCAAAATTAGGAGTGTATTTTTTCCCCATGGTTTGGGCTTAGGTTTTCCTGTAGGCTTTCCATATAATAGCCTCTGGGTTGGGGATCTGTCTGTCTATTTCTCTCCCTCCCTCTCTCCTTGTGTGTTTCATTTGTTAATAAATAACTCTGACAATAGAAAGGGAGCCTAAACACAGCTCATAAAAGCTTATGACCTAACCCGGAAGCAGAATGGCTTGCTCTCTTCTTCCCCAGTCTATCTCTTACCCACACGTTATGAGCACGCTCACGCCCAAAGGAAGCACAGCTGGGAGAGCTGACTTTCTAAACTGACAGGAAGCTACACACCTGAGAAACTCCTAAGGCCTTGCTCCTTTTTTCTTGCGATTTCCTCCTGAACTTCACACAGCATATGTTCAATGTTCAAAACCACCTCAATGCAGTCAGCGTGGGTTCCTTCAATGTGCAATTTTGCCTTTTCTGGACTGATAACTTCGGAGATGCAGACATTTGAGGTTGTTTGAAGGTCAGACAAAAATTCATGTTCCTTTTTCCCAAGGTACAGAATATGATTATTCTCAATGATGTGGTGGTCCTGGGAGGTCAGTATCTTTCGGATCCACGTCTCAGCCTCACACGTGTCTTCCTGGTTGGATCCCATAATACTGATTCCAGAGAATCCATCTGGAAGTACATTTTCTCTTTGTTTCTCTCTCATCTGCTGGTAGGGGACTAAAACAATTATTATAAGCAACCATGACAGGCTAGAGTGGGTTTGTTTGTTTGCAGCACTAGGGGTTGAACTGAAAGCCTTCATACTCAGCTATACCCTTTGTCTTTTTTATTTTTTGGGACAGGGTTTTGCTAAGTCACTAAGTTCCCCAGGCTGGGTTTGAACTTGAAATCCTCCTGCTTCAGCCTCCCAGAGCCCTGTGATTACAGGTTTGCACCACTGTGCCTGTTGGTAGATTTTAAAATGGTACAGAACAAACCACCCAAGGATATTGTCATCCCTGTCAACAGTAGCAGCTCCAATCAAGTATCAATCTCTGAAAGAGACATTGCATATAAAAAGAGTCTGTATGTGTAGTTTGACAGCCTCTTTGGGAACACAAAATTTAGATTGTAAGGGGTTGGTTTTATCACATCTGGCCTCTGTTGTGCAATGTTTGTCAAATCACAGATATGTTCACCTTGTAATCTCATCCTGGATATTAAATAAGTATTATTTCTTGGGAATGAGAGTTTCCTTAACCTATTGCTACTACCAGGTTTGCAGTCAAACATCTCTGAAAGCTAAAGACCTTAATGGGTAGGGAAAAGAATTAAAACCAAATATGACTTTCTGATTATATAAATAACACATTTATTGGAAAGCTAAATAATTATCAGAATATACTGAAAGCAAGAAATATCTTTAGCCCTCAGAAGTGCAACCTATATGCCCCTTCTCTGTGGTTTAAAGTTTCCACCATGTTCTCAGCGATTACTTAGGTTTCAGTTAACAACCTATGTGTCTGGTATTGCTGAGATATGTTTTCTGTAATGAGTGACCCCATTTAGATATTTGGAGCAGAAAGTCTGATTAGCTAACCAGTTTATGGAAGGCAGAATTTTTTACTAGAAAAAAACCGTAGACCCTATCTGTGAATGAACAAACTACTCACACTATGGATTATCTATTGCAATTTAGCTCCTCTCTGTTGATATCATGAAATGAGACCAAGAATAGAATCCTGGTCAGGAAGTTGGTATCCTAGCAGAGATGCAGTGAACTAATTGGCTTATTTATTCTTCTCCCTTGAATTAGTTCAAATGATCAACAATAGAAAATGAGCCCAAAGCTCATTCTGTAGGAGGCTCTATTTCTAGGCCTGTGGATTTCTTACTCACCACTGTGACTGTAGAAACCTGGCATCTCTGATCTCTTTGCCATTTCAGCACTGAAAGTCTACAATAAGAAAAACAGAGCAGAGTCATAAGCAGGGGTTATAACCACCGTAACCCAAATCTGTTTCTCTCTCTCTCTCTTTCTCTCTCTCTCTTACACACACACACACACACACACACACACACCACACTTGACCTCATCTGTTCTGTCAGTCTCCACTCCCAGTGTCACAATCTAAAGTAGCCTTTAGGAAAGCCCTAGGGAAAAGGAAAAGGAAGTACAATGCCACAAACTATTAGAACATCAAGGGAAAACAAGCACAGGGAAAATGGGAAGAAAACCAGAATCTGGCATAAAAAAAGAAGACTGTATGTTCCAAGGCAAAATATAATTACTCATTCATTCAACAGCTATTTCAGACACTATTATGTCTGAATTAAAGTTGTGGATGTCAAGGAAGAAGACAAATATTGACAGATATTCTTGAAATTAATAAAATAAAAATTCATTTCTAAATATTATATGCTCACCAAACTTTGTAGACTGAATAAGTGATCTGTTTTATATGAGCTAATTCCTGCAAGGTACTTAAAAATGTAACTGTTATGTAGTAAGCATTCATATATATTAACCATGATAAGGATTATATGAAATTCTATAGAAAAAGATTTGTGCATATTTCCATGCAAACCCCTGAACATAGAGTCTATGTGAAATAAGTCCTCTCTTCTAGGATTTGGAATCATATCTCACTCAGTGCCTTCTTTGTTCAAAGTTGATACAACTGGCAGTAATTATTTTATTCGATAGTTATTACTGAAGACTGGATATTGCTCTGTATCTCAGTTTTTAATAATGACATTTCTTAATTATAAGGTGTTTTCTTCATAAATTGTATTTACTGCTGCAGTTTCCAGAGCAAAAAGCTCTTGATCTTACCATACTTAGTTACCCAGAGAGGTTATGTTAGGATACCTTCCCGCTCTCTTTATCAAGAAATAAAACAAATGAGGTGACATTATCTTCTGATACATAGACTAATAAAAGCTGCCGTACACAAGAGATAAAAACTGCATTCTCTAGAAGGTCATTTTAAAATTCAGGCTATATGGGCAGAGTGGTGCACACCTGTACTGTCACCATTTGGGAAGCTGAGGCGGGAGGACTGTCACAAGGTTGAGGCCACCCTAGGCTACATAGTGAGCTCAAGGCCAGCCTGAACTACATAGTGAGTCCCTGTCTCAAAAAAAAAAAAAAAAAGTATTACAGGGATAGAAAATAACAGGCAAGGCTTTCAAATGTGAAGGAAGGATAACTAATGTGATCATTAGCAATAACACTAAAGACTGAATGTCTGGATAACAAGCACGAGGTCTTCAAGGAGCTTGGAAAAGTACAGCCAATTGGCAAGAATTTGGCAGTTTTTCAGCTCCATCCACAGGCAATCAACACCTGATCTAAGAGATGTCAGTTCTGTTTTCTAAAGAGGTATTCCTAGTTTTGAGGTATCATGTCTGGTTCAAAGTAGGTAAGCAATACATATTTAAATAACCATCCATTCCATTTCACAGATAGTTCCAACCAAGACCCTTACATCATGAATACTGGTGAACACAAGTGGTCCACTATACTCTACTGGTGTCACAAAATTATGTTCTTAAATATTACTTTTGTGACCATTGATGATTTGCTTCAAAAATGTTGACATGTTTTGTTTCCTCAGTGAGATTTTCCAAGTAAAGATCTTGTTGGATAAAAAAGAAAGAGCAGATTTTAAATTCCCGGGGATCAAAAGTTATTTTAATTCTTCATAGTGCCTAAGAATAATAGTAATCATAGTAATAACATGCCAAGAACTATTCTAAGCATTTTACAAGTATTGCTTCCAGCTCTACAATAGAAGTGCTATAATTAGCCTCATTTTACAGATGAGGAAGACTATAAGGTAAAGTAGCTTGTTTTAGATTGTTCAGTTTGCAAATGGCAAAGCAGGTATCCAGAAGGTATGGTCTTAAAGTCCATTTTTTATGGACATTGAACACAGGGCTTTATGCTGATGTGTATTCCCAGCCCTTTTCATTGTAATTATTATAATTATTATTTTTAATTTGGAGATAAGGTTCCACTAAGTTGCCCAGGCTCGGGCCTCAAACTTGTGGTCCTACTGCCTCAGACTCCTGAAGTCTACCCTCTTATTCCCAACAAGATGCTTTCCACATGGTGTTGCAAAGTATATGCTCTAAAAACCTACTGATAGTTAATTAACAATTCAAGGGTTCCCGCTGGCAGTAGGAGAGAACAGAAGCAAAGATTTACCATCTGCCGTTCAACGTGGCTCGGGACGATCTGCAGAGTCGGGCCCTGGACTGTTTGAATATTGACAGGAGGCGTGGTTTCTGGACTCATCCAAGGGGCCAGCTCATTCTTCCCTAGCAAGGTTTCTGAAGCAGCTTTAAAGGAAGCCACAGTAAGGTCCTCATTGCTTACCAGATGAATTTCTTTCAAATTCCCAACTGCTTGTTTGTTTTGAAGAAACACCTTAACAGCTTCTAAAATAACCTGTGTACACAGATTCAGAGGAAACTGGAAAATTCCAGAGCTCAGGGCTGGAATTGCAAGTGTCTTAATGTCTTTATTTTCATAGGTCACATAGTGCAAAATCCTGAAAATCACTTCTTGCAGTTTATTGATACATCCTTGTTGATCCACTGCCTTCCATCGGGGCCCAACAGCATGGATAATTAAGCGGCAGGGAAGCTGCCCTGCTGTAGTGACAGTTATCTGACCAGCTGATAATCTACCAAATGTGGCCACAATTTTGAAGCTCTCTTTTTGGATTTCATAGCCACCAGCTTTCACCAGGGCCCCGGCCAGGCCCCCACCATGTATAAGGTCCTCGTTGGCTGCATTAACCACAGCATCAACAGCATGTCTAGTGAGGTCATCCTTCCAGACGGACAGCTCTGGTCCACAGGTCAGCCTTTTTCTGAATACTTGCTGAGCAGGAGGCCAGCTGTTCCCTTCCAGGCCTGGAGAGATCAGGGTGAAGGCACAGCCAAACTTAGCCTTCAGGACTTTGGACAGCTGACTCTCCAGATTTTTTAAAATTGTGAAGTCATTATGATTAATTGGAATTTGGCACCTTTTAACAACAAAGTCAGCTGCTGGAAAAGACGAGAAGATAAAATAATAAAGAAATGAGCATAAGTTCCTTTGAAAACGATGTGATTCCATTGACATCAGGAAAATGAGGTTTTTAATTTGCAGGAGGGTGAACTTCCTCTAGTGCCCTTACTAATTTTCCTTTTCACTGAGACACATAATTAGACCAAGAATATCTAAGAGTATTCGATGGTAAAGTGCCTAATCTTGTGCCTAGCATACAGTAAGTATTCCATAGTGTTAGCTGTTACGTACAGTGATGGTAGTGAGAAACTATGTGTATTTGGCCCAGGAATCTTTTTTGTTTGTTTGTTTTGGTCCCAGAGATTGAACTCACAATATCACACCTGACAGCCAGGCACTGGGCTGCTGAGCTACATTCCCGGCCTTGGCCCTGGCCCAAAAATCTTTTAAATGCACATAAAAATGGTGAGTTTAGGAAGATCCATGATGAACACACATATATTTGAAAGAATTTAAGTAAATATTAGAAACACAGGAAGGCTTTCTTCATACTTTTTATTTTTTGGTTTTTTTGGGGGGTTTTTTGTTTCTTTTTTCTTTTTCTTTGTTTTTTTTCTTTTTCTTTTTCTTTGTTTTTTTTTGGTTTTCTTAGGGCCTCATATTAGGTACTCTTAACATGTAAGCCTTGAGACAAGAATTTTGGGTGTAAGTAGTTTCTTTGGGAGGTGATCTTAGAAAATATCACAGGCTCTAGTTAAGGAGGGCAGGGTGGAAAATTAAAAGGAAAAAAATGAATAAAGTGTGTGTTACTCAACAAATGAAGCTTAACTCCACTGGTAGACAGTGTGGATCATGTGCCTCAGAGTTAAAACCCAAACAGGTAACCATAGGAGCTAGGATATTTATCTGACTCCTGTGCATCATTAGTCAAAGCTGTTCCTTGGTGAAAAAGAGTAGAGGGACATCAGGACAACACATGAGTAAACCATTGTCAATGTCTGGTACAATAAATAATTTGTAGTATTTCTGTTCCTTGGCATAATTACAATTAGTTGAGTAAAACCTATTTACTGTACGTGGCAGACGAGATACGCTGCTGAGATCCTCCTTCAATTTGGTTATGAAGTGGGAAATATGGTAAGCTCACAACCTGCAACTCTGTACCTCTGGAGGGTTCATCTCAGTTGTCTGGGCCAATGGGTACCCTTTTCCCAGGATGACCCCCATCAAGGGCAGAGTAAGGTCACTTATGCCCAATATGGGACACCTCTGATCAACAGGTTTTCATTATAGATAGATGGCTCCAGCCATCCAGTCTGGATTCTTTTCTTTTACAATGAATTGTACCATTTTATCTTCTGAAAAACCCAACCTGGACATAATATTTCATGGAGTCTAAGACATTGTTATTATACACCTCTGATAAGGGAAACACAATGCCAAATTAACTGTGGTAGCCTTATTTCAGAAGTGTTGTAATGTGAAAATATGTGCATCCCAAAGTAGATAAAATGTGGTAATTACTTATATAGTACTTTAAATACTAATCTGAGCCACCTAGAAAGACTTCTCAGTGACACAAAGAAGCAGGAATCAAGTATCTGAGCTCAGCTGGCATCTGCTTTGGTTGATGTTCTCATGTAGGTCAGCCCTAGGGTCAGGTAGGGACCATCTGTCTCATTTACCCTTGCTGAGCAAGAGGACAATCAGTTGTCCACTCCTTCTGGCCAATTTCAGCTGCAGAGCTACAGTCAGGAAAGTCTTACAGCAGTTGGACAAAGGGAAGGCTCACAGGAGCCCTAAGAGAACTTGCCCATGGAGGCCGTACTGCCTGGAGGCAGCCACCTCCTGCAGTACACGTGGTCGCCGCTGGGGCCTGCAGTCACACACCTGTGCACTTGTGGGGGATATAATCTCCTTCCGTATTCCCTTTTCTCCACTGAGGGAAGATCTGAGCAATGGCCTTCTGAAATAAAAGTGACAGTGAGTTGATCCTACCTGGTTCTTCACTGGAAAATGCTGCTCCAGCACCCTGTGAAAAAAAAAAATGCGGCTGACCAACTATAGATGACTATTATTGACTATAAATACAATCTAATAAACACAAATTAGAATCTCTGCTCAAAGCACTGGGTTTGAGACAGAAGCCCATGGTATTTTGTTGTTACTTGTTTTTCTGTGCATCTGACACGCTGAAAATACTAAATGTTCCATCAAGCACTGACCTATCTCACTTCCCTAGAGGTCAATGCACTTCCAAGTCAAAATGAGATGAAGGGTTAGAGATGACCACTTGGAAAGTCGCATAGCTCACAGACCAAAATGACCCCAAATTCTGAAACAGGCACCAATTTCCGAAGTCTTGTGTGGTCCCCCTCAGACAGAACAGAAAAGAATCCACTTCCACCTATTTCACAACACAAGCCTTAATGTAGACTATTTGGTTTTAGAAAATGAAATGTCTTTCCTTATTCCTTTGATTTTATTCCTTTTATATCATCCCCTTCCCTTATACTGAAAAAGAACTGCTAAATGAGTGAAGAGAACCCAAACAATATAGAAGGAACATTAAAAAAAAAATCTACCCTCAAATTGACTCCATTGATTAAATGAACATAGTCTTGCTTTCTAATTTCTACCTAGTGCAAAGGGAAAACTTTTGTTGGGTTATTAAAACCACATCAGGGTGCTAGGTATAACTGAAGACTCCAAATTTCTTGCAGTTATAGAGACAACTATCTATGTTCTGATTAAGGTTCATAAAGTACAGACATTTATGCTTTTTACCATGGAAAAGGCCATCTTCCAGGTCCCCAGTGGGTCTTTAAACGTTTATACCCTCTTTTGCGTTTCCAAATGTAGACTGTAGTTCCCAGATATGGTGGCCTACTTCTAGGAATAAATAGAAACAACACAGTAAGCATTGACCAGAAATAGAGGAAACGTACAAACATTCTAGAGGAGGACTCCACAAGATATCTGATCTCCAGTAGTTTCTCCCCTTTGGTGAATATGCACATGTTGTTTTGCTGTTGTTACTACTGTTTATCTCCTGTCCTCTCCAGGAGTAGTTCAGATTGAACCACGATGGCAATTCGGAGAGGGGAAAAGTTGTAGGGGCTGGCCCAGGGGAAGTGCTATGGAAAAAGGAAGATTGCAGCCAGGCTTTGAAGGATGAAGCAGGTTTTTATGGAGAAGAGGTTTTATGGAGAAGAGAAAGATAGCAAAGTGATGAGACTGAATGCAACAAAGAACTTTGAGGAAAAAGCAGCCTTGTGAGCCAGTGAAAAACCCTGGAGAGTGGTTTTTGTCTGTTTGATTTTTTTTGTTTGTTCATTTTTTGAGTCAGTGGACTCTCTCTGTGTTCAGGTTAGCCTCAAACTCAGGGCGATCCTCCTGCCTCAGCCTCCCCATGGATAGTGTTTAAAAAAAGAGGAAACTTTGTTTGTTCTTATGAGGGCTGTTTGTTACTGAGTTTGTGATAAATATGCTTGACCTAACTAGATAGCACATATCTCGATAAAAATCAGAAAATCTGGGATGAATTATATCATAATGACTTTCTACCTTGTAGGTACAAATTAAAAGTTTGTGAATTGTTAGAATGATGAAAGTTCTTAAAGATATGGTGGCCCACACCTACTGCTATCTTTAGGTTTCTGGAGTGAGTTTTAATGTCCTTTTAATGGAAAAGACAAATAAATCCACTACCTATCAGAGCACTATTTTTTTTACCCCTGCTGAAAAAGGAGTTAAGTCTAGTACAGTTCTGAAAGGCAAGGACAAGATGCATTTCTACCTCTAGAGGGCACTGCTGTTTTCACAAAACAAGGACCATTTTCTGGGTTGTTTGTGGGTTGCTGTTATTTCCCTGTTCATGTGGCCCTTTCTTCCTTCTCCAGACCAGGCCCTAACTGGTCTGTAACATGTATTACAATTACATGGCTCAAATTCAGCAAATGTAAAAGGCCTGCTCATATCTTTCTAATTAAATTCCACTCGGGAAATCAGGGCCTCTCCTGTTTTTGTTTTTTTCTTTGTTTGTTTGTTTGTTTGAATTTACAATCTCATGCTTGCCAGGCAGGCGCTTAGGCCACTGAGTTAAATCCCTGCCCCACCCCCTGTATTCTTGGCATCTGTTCACAAAAGGTAGCATTACGCATGTGCTTTCCTGTACCTTTTTGTTCCCACTTAACATATCTAAAGATCTGTCCATAGTAGCACATCGAGATTACCCTCTTATTTTGTTTTAAAGTACTCATTGTATTCCATGGTATAGATACACTCTAGTTATTTAAACGTTGACCTCTGCTCATGGACATTCAAGAAGGCCCAATCTTAAACTATGATAAAACTGAAAAACAACTTTATAGAGAGATCACTTTACACAGGCTGATACATCAATGTAAAACCACATTCCTAAATGTGAAACCACAAAGTATAAGCAGTTGGAATTCTGATACTACTGCCAGACTGCAGCCCATAAAGACCGATTTATTTCCAGACTTACCTGCCACATGCAAAAGCCTTATCTCTGGCCTCTCTCTGCCTAGGAATGTACCCTGTGCCTCCTCATCAGCCCCATCTCTCTCTCTAAAATGCAAAACTGCCACGTCACTCTCCAGTTTTCCTTGTCCCAACCTTTCCATTTCTCTTCACCAATCTGAAAGACCTTTCATTATCTAGACCTGTGCTGTTGAATGTAGACCGTTATTAGACCCATGTAGCTGGTGAGTATTAGATAGATGTGGTTAGTCTGAATTGACATGTGAGGTAAGTGAAAGAAAACACCAGATGGCAAAGACATAGCATGACATAAAGAACATATACTATCCTGTTAGGTACAGTAGGACAACTGCCACTGAGAATAAAAATAACAATGTCCCAGGAAATCTCTTATGCTCCAGGCCAGAGCACAGGCATGTTAGAGCTCATGACCTGAACTTTAGGAACCTTTTCCCCACTCAAATCTTGTTAACGATTCATATATAGCCTGCATCTCATGTATGTAATTTAACCAGATTGCATTCTAGGATATGGGATGCTTATTATGTTGCTTCTGAGAGGACCCAGAAGCCTGTCAATCAATCATTTCTATCAATCTTATCTAGAGACCTAATGAGAAGCTTTCGGGCATTTAATATCCACAGCATCTAATATCTAAAACTTGAGCCAGGTGTGGTGGTGCACACCTGTAATCCCAGTAGTTGGGAGATTGAGGCAGGAGGATCGTTGAGTTTCACACCAGCCTGGGCTACAAAGCGAGCTCAAGGCCAGCCTGACCTGCATAGTGAGACCTTGTCTCAAAAAGACAAAAAATAAAATAAAATCCAAAGTCTGATTTATCTGAGTGGTTTTTTTTTTTAATTTCCATTGCCCCTAAAATCCCTTTTCTATTTATGCTACCTCTTCGTATCTGTTAGAAAGACCCGCACTAGGCATATCTTCCTGTTATCTACAATAAATGCAGTTTATTGTAAATGCAGGTTTTTCATCATTGGATGTATGCTTATAATTCTTTGCTTACCATACACAAGAACCTAGAATCCATCTCTCAAATCCACCATAGGGTAACACCATTACGAGCTCAAATGATTAAAATTCGGGTAGCTGGGCGTGGTGGCGCACATCTGTAATCCCAGCATTCAGGAAACTGGGGCGGGAGGCTGACGGCTAAGTCGAGGGTCCCATCTGGGTTACATAGTGAGTTCAAGGCTAGCCTATACAACACAGTGAAACCCTGACTTAAAATAAATAAATAAACAAACAAACTTTGGATATACTGAGCTAAAGGCCATATCAGTAAAATTAATCTCACCTATTTTAAAACATGCCTAAGAATTTTAGAACTCACGCGGCTCCCAACCTATTTCTATTGGACAGCTCGGCCCTGAGCAGGCCCTTCCTGATTCCCTCCATCCTCTCCCCATCTGTGGGCAGATCTGCCTCACCTTACCCCTTGAAAATCTGTTCCAGGGCGCGCGGGGCTGCAGCCGTTCCGGGATGCTGATCCGCCAAGGAAGGAGCGCCAGGCTCACCGGTGGAGGGAGCTGCGGAGGGGACAGGCAGTAGGTCACAAAGCAGGTCAAAAGCCTCAACTGAAGAAAACAAAAACTAGCTAAATAAAAACTGTGCTAATACGCATTTAGAATGTGCCTCGCCTCTTAGCCAGATAGTAGTAAGACCCGCCGAGGGGAAAGTTACTTTCTCCGCCCAGCCCTCCAAGGAGAAAGCCTGCAGGACAGGGACCCCGAGAGCCTGGGGAGCCCCGACCCAGGACACCCACCTACTCACCCGGTAGGCGACGGCCACAGGCGCAGCGGGGAGGAGGGGGAGGCGGCTCTGCCGGGAACAGGGAGGGACCTCGGGGGAAACGAAACCGAAACCCGGCCGGTCGACGGGGCGTGCGGCGCCCAGCCCTGCGCCTCCGGCCGCGTCCGAACCGAGCCCGAACCCAGCCCTGCGCCGCAGCCCAGCGCCATGGAGCCAGGCGCCCGCCCGCCGCCCCTGGCGTCCCCGACGGTCTCCCTCCTCGCGCGGGTGTCCGAGGACGCGCCCGGGCTTCGCTGGAAACTGGCAAAGTACTTCCAGAGCCGGGAATCCGGCGGCGGGGAGTGCACCGTCCAGCCCTGGGGCCGCGGAGAACCGGGCGCTTTCCTGGTGGAGTTCAGAGAAAGGGCAGGTGAGCAGCGGATGGGGGGGGGGGAGACGGGAGGGGCAGAGGAGGGAGGAGGGGTGCGGGTCTCCCTGGGGACCCAGCGCTGGGCTTTGCTGGCAGCAAACCCCAGCTGCGAGAGGGCGCCACAGAGGGTGGCACGGACCATGGCGGACAAGAACAGGGCCCCTGTCCCCGACAGACTCCTTCAGCCCTGCTCTCAACAGATATGCACAGCTTATATGCAAATATGGTACCATTTTTACATAAGGGATTCAAGCGGCTGTGGATTTAGGTGTCCTTGTGGGATCCCTGAAACCAACCCCCAGGTAGGAAAGGCCAACAACTCCCTCTGTCACCTCTCCCATTTTTGTGAGAATGTGTGTTTGATGTCTCCCCTTAAAGCCAAGGAGCGTGTGTTGAAAAACAAAAAGCACCAAATTCAGATTAATGACAAACCTGTGACTATTTTCCTGGAACCTACTGAGAATTCAGCAGAGAAGAATCCGAAACCCAGCACTTCTTCATTACCCCAGTCAGCAAAAGAGGCCCAGGCTGATGCAAAGCATTCGCATGAAGGGCCTTTTCCTAATGCTGTGGACCCTGGTGTCCCTAAGGTGAGTGATGGCACAAGGAGCAGCCTCTGCGGGCACCTCACCTGCCCTCTAGGCTTTGGGGACATGCCTGCAGCCAAGCACTGGTTTAGTCACTGGGACTCAACAAGCAAAGCAAAGTCCTTGCTGCTCTCTTGCAGCTCAATTTGGGGCTGGAGAGGGAATAGAAAGATAAGCAAGCAAATGAAAAATAAAAATAAAGAATGAAACCATTGCAGCTAAGACAAAGATAAAATAGGGTTTTGCTTCAGAGAGAAACAGGGACAGGGTGAGAAAGGGTGAGACAGGACCAAAAGTCAGAGCCAACTGTTTTGCAGAATCGACCTTTGGCCTGAGACTTACATGATGGGGAGGAGTAAGCCAAGCAGAGATTCATTCAACAAACAGATACCAACTGCCCACTGTGTGCCAGGCACTTAACAGGGGCTGTCAACAAAGCGAAGCATACGGGAGACTGAAGGCAGGGCCCTTACTTTCCTGTGAGGGGAACAAATTATAATAGTGAACAAGGCGATAGATAGTGAAATACCTGCCAGTGGTAAGTGCTAGGAAAAGAATAATAAAAGCTAAGTGATGGACAGTGACAGAGCCACTGTTTGGAATAGGTTGTCAAGAACCTCTCCAGTGAGGTGTCACCTGAATAGAGACATGAGGAAAGAAAGGGAGCTAACTGGGTGAGTTTCCAGGAGAAGAACATTCTAGGCCAAAGGAAGCGTATGGGCATTGGCCCTCGCGAGCTTCCACCCTGAACTCCCAGAAGCTTCAAGGAAGCCAGGGCAAGGGAGCAAGGGAGACAATGCTAGGAACTTGGAGAAGCACTCAGAGGTCAGATCTTTGGGAGCTGAAAGGAAAGGCTTCTGATCTTAACTGAAACTTGGGGAGATTCACCAGCTGTTTTTGAGGCAGGTGAATGGAGCCATTTTATGGCTGCGGAGTAGAAGCTCACATGAGGCAGAAACCAGCTGGGAGATGCTTCAGGAGCCGGGTGGGAGATGACACTGGCCTGGACTCCAGGCGGCCCCCACAGAGGTGTGAGAAGAGGCTGGGTTCAGGAAGCAGCTTGAGGATTTAGAGGAAGAATATCCCAGGCATAGAAGTGTCTGTGCGAAGAACTCCAAGGGAGGTAAAATATTAGACGGTTTGCTTTTGTATTACATTTGGTTAGCTTCTTTTTCCTTTTATCCCAGTGTGATGTGTCCTAATTGAGCTTCTAAAGACTAGAGTTTAAAGGGCATGAAGTCAGGTGTTTCGCTTTTTGTTTTGTTTTCCTTCTTTTAAGGAGAGAGAAAAAATAAGAGAAAAAGTAATAGTAGAGGGAAAAAATCCTCCTCAGATCTAGGGTTCCCTTTCAAGCTCATAGACACTTTTGTAAGGATCACAGCAACTTGGCCAGAGAACAGAAGGCCTTTGCTCCTGCCAGGGTCACACAGACAGTGGCAGACCTACAGCCTCTATCTGGCAGCTGTAAAAATGCTCATGCCCAGGCTGTACTGCAGACCAGTGAGTCTCTGGGGTTGGACCTCAGCCCTGGTCCTTTTTTTTTTTTTTTTTTTCTTTTTTCCTGGTAACTTCCCAGTGAATCTAATATACAGATAGGACTGAGACCCTCTGGTCTGGTCTGTAGCAAACTGTGTCCTTTCAGTGGATTTGAGCAAGTTAGCCCTTGCCAAGGAAAGACATAGTGGCTGTTTCTGTAGTTTCTAGGCATTCTTCCGAGAAGCAGACTGTTAGATTGGATGCCTGAGAGATTGTATTTGCACCTGTTCCTTTTAAATTTCAGATCTTCCTCAGTGTAACAGCTGACCTGAACTGTGACCTGTTCTCCAAAGAGCAGAGATCACAGGTGGCCACTGTCTGCCCCAGTATAAAAAAGATGGAGGGTCCCAATGGAATCGAGAGAGTGTGTGGTAACTTTGAAGATATTAAAGAAATACACCGATTCTTCAGTATGCAGCTCTTGGAAGGTGAGCAGAAACAGGAAGCGTCTCCTTCCACCACGGAGAGGAAGCCCCTTGACCAGCATGACTGGAATAGCAGATTTTTTCCTCCTGAACCCGAAATCAGGTCAGAAGAAAAAAGCAGCCCTTTTGAAGTTCCCTCATCTTTCTTTGAATACTTCAACTATACCTGTCCTGATAAAATAGATTCAATTGAGAAGAGATTTGGTGTAAACATCAAAATTCAAGACAGTTCTCCCAATGTGGTCTATTTAGACTTCATCTGCAGTCAATCAGGTGACCTAGAAGCAGCTCGAGAGTCTTTTGTCAGTGAGTTTCAGAAGAAAACAGAATCTCTGAAGCAAGAATGTGTCCCTTTAACAGACAGGAAGCAGGCAAATGAAATTAAACACAAACTGAGCCACTGTTTTCCAAAGCTCCTCATCAAGGAGCACAGAGAAGGACTAACTCTCCTCGGAACCCTAGATGACATCACAGCTGCCAAACAAAAATTAGCGGAAGGTTTCATCAAGCCCCCTGTGAAAATCTTGGCTCCCGATTCCATGATGAATGCAGTTGAGGTTGACACTGCTTATTATAAGGTTCTTGAGGCTGAATTACTCCAGGAGATAGTAGAAATAGAACAAAAGTATAACGTTAACAGTAAAGTTTGGGAGAAAAACCAGAAAACCTGCATTCAGTTTGATCCCAAGGACAAGGATGTAGATCTGTCTGTGCACGCTTACACAAGCTTCACCGATGCCCTTCAGCATGCCTCAGGTCTGCTGAGGAGCGAAGTCCTACCGACAAAATTGGTCAAGGGGAGGGAGCACTGGGATGGGACTAAGTTTGCCAGTGACTTTAGAGGACAGCATCCAGGTGTACATCTTGCACTGGATCAAGAATCAGTGACTTTGACTGGTTTACCAAATTGCCTCGCACAGGCCAAGCAATTTGTCTTACAAAAAGGAGAACTGTTGCCATCAACTGGAGAGAAACCAAACGATAATCATGAAACCCTCACAGACCTTGATGGTAATGACTCCAAAGCAGCTTCACCTCTCCTCAAGGACTCTGCAAGTTCCGTGAGCTCAGAAATGAATGAGGAAACAAATACGTGTAGCATCTGTATGGACTTCATTAGTGACAAACACGTGCTCCCAAAGTGCAAGCATGAATTCTGTACCCCTTGTATCAAGAAATCCATGTCATATAAGCCAATCTGTCCTCTGTGTCAGACTCCCTACGGTGTCCAGAAGGGGAATCAGCCCAAAGGAACCATGAATCACACCTGGAGTAAAATGTCACTTCCAGGTTATAACTCGTGTGGCAGCATTGTGATTGAGTATCGCATGGAGGGAGGCATACAAACAGTAAGTGTTTCTCATGTCCCTGCGTTTCTTTCCCCTGTGCTAGGGTTACCAGAACAGAAGGGACTGACTGGTCTGTTGTTGAGTAGACAGTGCATTTCCTTGGGAATTATCCCATGGTCACATGAAAGGGACTGAAATAGTGATAAAAGTCACATCATTTGCGTATAATTTAGACATTTTCATGTCTTTTTTTTTTTTTTTGGTAGTGATGGAGATCGAATGCAGGATCTTACGCATCCCAAGCCAGTGCCATACTGCTGAGCTGTGCACCACACATGTTGTGTCGATTTCTTAAGATAGAGAAAATGTAAATGGAGATTATGTGTCAGGATGGAGGGGACCAGGAAGATTCTCAGAGTGAATCTGATGAAAGAGGAGAAATATAAACTATTGGGAATATGAATAAAATTTTTAAGACTTTTTTTGCTTTTGATTTGTACTACCTACAAATGAACTGATATAAATATATGATAAGATGTATTTTTAAGGTGCATAAAGGGATTAATTAGAAAAAAATATACTAGTACTCACTCAAAGAAATAGAGTTTAAGCCCTCAAGAGAGAGAACCACATTACTGTTGAACCTGGGAATATTTATGTATGGGTGATGGAAGTCTGGAATTTGTGAACCTTATAGAAATAGGAATTTCTGTCTGAGCCTTGGTTTATAGGAAAAGGATGACCCACCCACCAAAAGATAATGGCCCATTTTATAGGCAAAAGGCTTGAGTCCCACCAGTTTTTTATTATTATTTTTAAGAGGGGTGATCTAAGATGTTTTGCCTAAAAACATTCTTTAAACTGTCTCAGTCTGTTGTTTTATCTTAAAATCAGGTTTATGCTTTTTGTCAACAAAGCTAATTTATGGATGGAGAGTATCTTTTAAGAGATTACATATAATAAAATTTAGGCAGAGAACTCTTGTCACATAGCATTTTCTTGACGTCATACAGAAAGAGCATCCGCACCCAGGAAAGCCGTATCCTGGAACATTGCGAACAGCCTACTTACCGGATAATAAGGAAGGGAACGAGGTTTTGGAACTGCTTCGGGAAGCCTTTAACCGCAAGCTGATTTTCACAGTGGGATACTCTCAAACGCAAGGTGTCTCAGATGTCATTACATGGAATGACATTCACCACAAAACATCCCGGATTGGAGGACCATCAAAGTGAGAGTCTTTTGCATTGTAGTTGTTGATAAAGCTTAGGAATTGTGAAATAAGACATTTTGCACATGTGGATATGAGAATTTGTAGCAGATGTTTTAGGTCACTAAAGTATTTTGAAAGATTCTAATTCTGGGATAATTTTAAAGTTGAAAATATGGGTCTCTCTAACCTTCTATCTGCCGGTCATAGACTGCCAGTGGTATAGAGTTATTACATCTTGTGTCATAGGGAAGGGAGTTTCAGAATTCTAAATGGATGGTATGTCAAGTTAGTTTAATTTGGGGTTTCCTATCTACTTGATGAGCAGAGCTAGGAATGTAATTTGCTTTGCTTCCTTTTAAGTTAGTCTTTCCTTACCATCTCTCTCCCTACCAGCCCACAAAGTATTTGAACTCACTTGGCCAATAGAACTTGAGAAAAAAATCTTACTTATAGGGACTAATAGTGATGGAGTCTGTGTTACAGGAACTCTGACCCTTCTGTGTGAAAGTCGGACTAACTTAGTCCCCTAGTATTCAAAAAAGTACCTCAGGACTTTTACAGGGGCACAGGGGCACAGTGCCTGGCAAGTGCAAGGTCCTGACTTTGATTGCCCTGTACAAAAAAAAAAAAAAGAAAGAAAGAAAAGAGAAAGAAAAAGACCTGTATAAATCTTCAAATTTTAAAATTCTAGTAGCGTATTGTTTCAGTGCCTACTCTATAAAATACAGTAAGTTACTAAAGTACTGTTGGCTAAGTAAGTTACAGTATTTCATAAGAATTGCTACTTCTAAGAAACTGAGAATTTTAAAATCCTGGTTGGAAGACAAATGCTGGTTAGACAGCTAGGCTCACTCACTAGCTAAAGGATCCACATCTGCACACTTACCAGAGATTCTATGTCACGCACCCTCAGGATTATTGTGAATGTTTTTATGCATATGCCAAATATCTACTGTACAGATTCCAAAGAACCATTTGTAGTGGGGCTAAGAGGATTTTTTTTTCCTGCAGTTACGGCTACCCTGATCCTGATTACCTGCAACGTGTTAAAGAAGAGCTGAAAGCAAAAGGAATTGAAAAAAAAAAAAAAAAATAGAAGAATGTCTTAACCAACCTGTTAAAGATATGTTTGAAGAGTTGGTGCCAATCAAAATCCTTCTCTACCATTGCCTTTTTAAAACTTAATCTCAAGAAGTGGTTTAATATAAGAATATAGATCTGCTTGTCTGTCATTTCTGGAGTGTTGCTTTTTTAATGGAAGACAAAAGCCCCAAGAACTGTGTTAACTATGTTCTGGAAGTGTCAGGTCTCATTCATGACTGGGGGTCTGGGTGGGTCTGAAGCAATCTTCTATGTCTTTTAGTTTCTGTGTCTTTCAGCTACTGATGGGCAGTTGTTCCATCTCCTCTTCTTTGTGGTGCTGAGGATCTAACCCAGAGTCCCTGAGCTACACTCTTAGCCCTTTGATCCTGTTTTGTTGCAGTCTTTCAGGTGAAACTTCAGTTTTTTATTTGTTTGCACTTTAACCCCTATCTGTTAGCAAGGAGTTTGGTTATGGAAAATTATAGACCCACATTCCCTTCCTTCCCCCGACAAGAAAAGTGGGCAGGAACAGAGATTAGGCAATCTTTGGTAATAAATGGAATAAGGCTATGATTTTTAATATAAAACCTGGTATATAGTTAGTGCTTAATACATTTTCATTGCCCACCTCACATTGCTAGTAGTTTAGTAGAGGGATATAGGTTTCCTAAAGTTTTGGCACAAGCAAGAGTTGGGAAACTACTGCAGGCTTCACCACTCATTGGGAAACTGAGTTTCTTATTCTGGAGCTATTGGTGACTGAACGCCAATCAAGTTCCAAACTTGGGCCTTGCTCTTCCCCAATCTTTGGAACCAGCCCTGTGGGGTGCGGATGCCCTGCCATAGAAATGCTACATGTTTCTCAGAATTTTTCCTCTGGATTTGTTATAATCTTGAGTATACTCTGCTTCCAGCTTTAACAGGTAAATAACTGTAACTTCCATTGTCTAATATTATAAAGTTACTATAGCCTTCAATGGAGTGGTTTTTTTTTTGTTTGTTTTTAATCAGTACCAGGGATCGAACTTATGACCATGCACTTGCAAGGCAGGCACTTATGCCACTGAGCTAAATCCCCAGCCCAATGGAGTGGTTTTTTAAATCCCTTTACTAAATCCCACCAATTCAAGTTTTCTCTCTGGATTTCTACTACAAATGTATGACACACTCAATTTTACTTTTTTTTGGTGTTGAGGATAGAATTCACAAGCATGCACTTACACCGCTGAGCTAAACCCTCAATTGTACTTTCAAGTGGTTTTTCAAATCAGAAAATAATTATAATAGCAGATTATCCACTTTTCTCCCCCAAAACGGAAACATGTATCTTGTTCTTTTCCTAAAGATGCATATACATACATGTAAAAGATTTTTGGCTCCAAAATAATGGCTAATATTTATTAAGCATATGATTTGTCCCCTTCATAAAAGCTATACATCTGTGTGATTAATATAATCCCTATTCTTATTTTTTTTAATTTAAAAAAATTTTTATTTAAAGAAAAAAAAGCAAAACAGAAAAAAGGTAGAAACAATATAAAATTTCAGAAAAGTAAGAAATCACTAGTTGATAAATTACATATTGTCTTCTCAGACATAGTTGTTCAAGTTACAGAATTAAAGCATACAAAGTGGACATTCACACAGTGAGGCTGCAAACAGTTCTGTTCAATGATGCAATAAAAACTTAGCAACATGGTTATCAGTCCTACAAACTTAAACATACATGCAGTTATATCCTTTAGAGCATTTTCTCTTCCTCCTTTTGTTTTTTAAGTCCATTATCTGTTTAGTTATATCATGTTTCAACTTGCTCAGTACCTTACTGATCTGTTGTTGTTATTTACTTTTTAATCACCTTATATAATTCTGTTGCTTTGTTTTTGAGTTTCTCCTCATCCATGCCCCATGGATCAGCTTGTGGAGTTGGGAGTTTTTTGGAGGTATTTTGTTACTTTGTTATCTTTTTTTTTTTTTTTAATTTTGAAGGTAGCAAAATGTAGCAGAACAAGACAGAGCAAAGCCAACTGAGACAGTGCAGTGAAATTGGCACAGAACTGCACAGCAGGTCACCAGGACTACAGCAATAGGTACAATAGTAAATCTGTTCACATTAGCTGTTCTTTCAATCAGGTAGAGCAAAATGGAACGAAATACCAAACTTATAAAAACAGAATATTGAATAGAGCAGTACCACTAATCAGAACTGAGCAAAACAGTGATAAAAATATTTGCCTTCAAAGAGATAGAAGGAAATCCCCCTTACTTGCCATACTGCATGCATTCATCCTACCAAGAGATACTCAGACCTCTGGCTCCCACTTGCTAACGGTGGGGGGCAGAATGGACGGGTGTCTGATTGTTAGTCTGTGTACCGGCAGACCCCCAGCCACTTACCAGAGTGGCGAGCTGGCTGCTTGTTTTCCCAGCATCCCAAGTTCCAACATGGTGTGTGGCTCAGGAAACGCCGATGGTTCTTGCCCTGGAGTGGCCGCAGCTTGTCAGGCCACAGTCACTTACCAGAGTGGCACCTGGCTGCTCCCTATTCCTGTTTTATAAACAAGAAAACTGATGCACCCTAAGTAAACCATGGTCACATGGTTTATAAGTGGAAGGGCTGGCATTTGAACCAGGTACACTGGCCACGGACTTCTGCACCCCAGGGCAGTACTGCCTCCTGTGGAGGAGCTTCTCCCAGCAGCAGGCTGAGGAGTTCCCTTTGTATTGGGCTTCTCCCAGAAGTTGGGATTCTGCAGTGCTCAAAGCAGATTTCCTTTGGGAAACCCCTTTTCAAATAACTTCAAAACTCAGAATCCTTTCTGAAGGAAACCAACCACTGTCATTCCTAGCTGAACAGAGACCACATTAACCCCCTACGGCATGCTTGCCTACCTGCTGGAAATAATGTATAATCATGAGTAGACAAGGCTCAGTGAGCATAGCGACAGCTGTAGCTCCCATCCTTCTGCCACCCTGTGCTTGACAAGTAACCAAGACCCAGTGACCATAGCTATAGTCTCTAATTTCCAGTCATTGTTCAGCCTATTCTTCACAGACAAATCTCAGTGCCCTGTATGCTGTCAAGTCCTGTCCCAGGAAGATAGCCACAGCTGCTTTGTACCCCATTCTCTCCCTCAAAAGTCCCATGGTGACTTCTTCCTTCCACAGCCTCACTTTTTTATGATCATGTAAATACCTCACAGACTGTATGAGAGTTGCTAGTCTGGTCTCTAATGTCAGAACAATCCCTCTCAGGTTTGTTCTGAAATAACACTGCCCTATGAGCCTCTACCTCTAGTTCTTTTCCTTTTTCCTAACACTTTTCTTTGTTCAGAGAGTTAAGGAAACTTAAGCTAAATGGTGTTTTAAGGAAACAAGCTACATGCTGTATCTTTTCTTTTTTAAATCAGAGTAAATATTTAGTGTTTTCTGTTTGCTTGTTCCTTTATTGAGATAGCATCTCACTATGTTGTCCAAGCTGGCCTCAAATTCACCATGTTCCTGCTTCAGCCTCCTCTGATCTTGCCTCTTGAGTAGCTGGGGTTACAGGTGTAGGGTACTGTGCTTGGTCTACACTTTTAGCTAGTCATGATTCGTTTGTTAAATCTATGCTTATAAGGAGCTGCTTTGCTGTGACCCATGTGGCTCTTCAGGTTCCTGGGGTGAAGGACCACAAGAGGATGAGAAAATAAGAGACAAACCTGGGGTCAGGTGGAGCCCTTTCTTTCACTGATGGGAGGAAAGGAACTGGCCCTTGCAAGTGAGCCAGGAAGAGAACCAGTCAGCATCTCCTGAGACTCAGCCATGTTGGATCTTAGTGCACTGAGCAAGAAAGCAACACACCTCCCTTCCTGGTAAGCGGTCATGCATGAGCGAGTGGTGGGCGAGCCAGGAAGAGAACCAGTCGATGTCTCCCCTGAGCCTACTGGCGCACAGGCTGAGGATCAAACATCCCATACCCCCACCCCACCCCCGTTAGCAACTGGGAGCCAGAGATCCGAGCCTCTCTTGGGAGGATGACCATATGCAATATAGCAAATAGGGGGGATTTCTTTCTATCTTCTCTTTGAAGACAAATATTGTTTTCACTGTTTTGCTTTGTTCTGATTAATTGCTTTTCTCTATTTAGTATTCTGTTTTGATACGTTTTATAATGTTCTGTTTTTGGTTTGATTTTGTTATACCTGATTGAATGGACAACTATTGTAAAGATAAGGAGATATACTATGGTATGTATTACTGTTATCCCAGTATCCTGCTGTGAAGTTCTGTACAAATTTTACTGCATTGTCTCGATTGGTTTTGTTCTATTGTATTTTACTACCTTCAAAATAAAATTCTAAAAAAAAGGAACTGACCCTCGCTGCAGGAGCATTTATTTATACATTTTAGCAACTTAATGTCACATGACACCCTGTTGTCCTAGCAACCCACTGTTTGGATTGTCATGGGTCTAAGTGTTTTCTAGACTGAAGCGGCTTCTTCAGGTGGCTTGCCCAGGAGCTCTTTTTTGGTTCAGCTTTGGTAATTCATATGTTTCTAGGAATCTGTCCATTTCTTCTGTGTTATCAAACCTATGAGAGTAAAGGTTTTTGAAGTAGGTATTGATGATCTGTATTTCCATAGGGTCTGTAGGGAGTTCATCCTTTTCATTTCTTATTATGTGGATTTGAGGTTTTTCTTTCCTCTTTTTGATAAGGTTGCCTAGAGGTCTATCAATTTTATTTATTCTTTCAAAGAACCAACTGTTCTATTCATTAATTCTTGTATTGTTTTCTTAGTTTCAATTATATTAATTTCTGCTCTGATCTTTATAATTGCCTCCCTTCTTTGGGCTTTGGGCTTGAGTTGCTCTTCTTTTTCTAGAAGTTTGAGGTGTAACATTAGGTTGCTTATTTGTGTTCATTCCATTTTCCTGATGTGGGAGTTTAATGCTATAAATTTCCCTTGGAGAACTGCTTTCATTTTCACAGGTTCCAGTAATTTATATCTGCATTTTTGTTTGATTGTAGATATTGTTTAATTTCTTCTGTGACCCATTGATTGTTTAGGAGAGTGTAATTTAATTTCCATGTGTTTATGGAGTTCTGATGGGTTTTTTGTCATTAATTTTCCAATTGTATGGTGCATGGTCAGATAATATGCATGGGATTATTTCAATTCCTTTACATTTACTTAAGCATGCTTTGTGGGCTAGTATATGATCTATTTTAGAGAATGACACATGTGCAGCTGAGAAGAATGTGTATTCTGCTGTTGTTGGGTGGAACACTTGGTACACATCTACTAGGACAATTTGTTCACAGGTGTGATTCAGTTCTGTTATTTCTCTGCTGATTTTTTGTTTGGTTGATCTGTCTCTTTGTAACAATGGGGTGTTAAGGTCTCCCTTTACAACTTTATTATTGTTTATTTGATTTTTCATGTATATTAAGATTTGTCTTACATAGTTATGTACTCCCATATTTGGTACATACGTATTTATGATTGTAATCTCTTCCTCTTCAAGTTTGCCCCTAACGAATATGTAGTGACCTTCTTTATCTCTTTTGATCATTCTTGGTTGAAGTTTACATTGTCTGCGAACAGAATAGGTACTCCTGCCTTTTTTTCTGGGTTCTTGTTGCATGGAGTATTGTTTTCCATCCTTTGACTTTTAATCTATGAATTTCCTTTTGAGTTAAATGTGTTTCTTGTACATAGCATATTGTCGGATTTTGTTTCTTAATCCACTCCACAAATCTATTTCTTTTTATTGGTAAGTTGAGACCATTTACACTGATGAATATAACTGATATGTACTGATTTATCACTGTCATGTTATCTTTCTGTTGTTTGTTTTCTACTTTTTCTGTTTAGTTGTTTGCCCTGCTTAGTGGTTTCCTTCTGCTGTTGTTCTTGGGATTATAGTTATCTTTGTCTCTTTCTAGATTGTCTTTGACTACTCCTTGTAGTGTTGGTTTGGTGGTCATGAGTTTCTTCAGATGTTTTTTGTCATGGAAGTATCTTATTTCTCTATTAATCTTCAAAGATAGTTTTGTAGGGTACATCAATCTGGGTTGAAAGTTGTTTTGTTTCAGGGTCTGAAATACTTCACTCCAAGATTTTCTTGACTTGAAGGTTTGTTTTGAGAAGTCTGCTGTGATTCTGATAGGCTTTCCTTCATAAGTGATCTGTTTCTTTTCTTTGACAGCTTTTACTATTTTGTTCTTGTGCTGAATTTCTGATATCCTAATTATTATATGTCTTTGTGAAAATTTATTTTGGTTATGCTTAATTGGGGTCCTGTATACCTCATATATCTGTATATCAGATTCTTTTCCTGTGTTTGGAAGACTTTCTGTTACGATTTCTGTAACTAGTCTTTGTATGTCATTTGTGTTGACTCTTGCTTTTTCACTGACACCTATCAATCTTATATTGTTTCTCTTTACATCATCTTGCAGCTGTCAAATTGTTGTTTCCTGGTTCCTTGTTATTTTTTACATCTTTTCTTTCATGATCACAACCTTCCATCCTGTCTTCAAGGTCTGAAAGTTGATCTTCAACTTCATTCTGGTGGTTTTGCCAACTTTCAATGAATTTTAATTTCCTGAATATCCCTTGAATCTGTTTCATGCATTCTAATTCTGTCTTATATTATTCATTCAAGGTTTCCATCATTTTCTCATGTTCCTCTATTTTTTTATGTAGATCTTCTTTAGATACACATAACATTTCTTTCACAATGTTTGCCATTTCATTTTTTACATGAGAGATTATTTCTGATCTGATTTCCTCTATAGCTTCGTGGAGTTGTTTCTTTACTTCAGTTGCTATCATTTCAGCAAGTTCAGTTGTGTGATTTCCAGTGTCTTCCATTTCAGTGTCTCTTGGATTTGTTCTCAGTGAGCTGGAGGACTGAGACTGCATTTTGCTCTTTTGTTTTGTCATTTTCCTCTGGGACCCATGTGTCTGGCTAGGCACCTTCCTGATGAATTGCACTGAAATGCTGTGCTGGGCAGAGCTTCAATCTTCCAATATCCTCGTGGCTAGTTGGGACATACCCCCAAAATATGGTGCTGGAGACTTGCGCTCTGTGGCCTATGAGGATGACTGGGCATTCCCCTGACATACTGCACTGGGTTGCTCTTGGATGCTAGCCTGGGCAGAGCTCTGTGCAACTAGCAGGGACACACCCCTGAGTTTGTCACCAGGGCCTAGAACCTAAATGAGTGGAGTTCAGAACCTCCCCAGCCCAGGTGGCTAGCAGGGACCCACCCCCAGAGTATGTTGCTGAGTCCTAGTTCCTGGCTGGATGGAGTTTAGAACCTCTGTGACCCAGACAAGTAGCAGGGATTCACCGCTGGAGTGTGGCATTGGGGTCTTGTGCCTGGATGGAGTTCAGAACCTCCAGGACCCACATGCATAGGTGGAGCCCACCCTTAGAGTTTGGCAGTGCTGGACAGAGCCTTGCTTCTGGCTGGGAGGAGTTCAGAGTCTCTGGAGCCTGCAGTTAAATGGAGGACACTCCCGGAATATGTGCCAGGCCTTGTTCCTGGCTGGTGGGGTTCGGAACCTCTGGGACCTGCCATGTGGCTAACTGGGCTGTACTCCTGAGCTCCAGGTGGTATTTTTTCTATCAGTCTTTTTTCTTTTTCTTAGGTTCAGATTCTGGGTGTTTCCAGAAACACATATAATAAACGGTTGTATACATGTGCATGGGGATCTTGGCTGATTTTGTGTGAAGCTGTTTGCTAACTTTTGGGGGGATTGTTTTTGTTTTTGTTTTTTGAGACAGAGTCTCATTGTGTAGTGCAGGCTGCCTTCAGACTCCAAGGACTTAGCCTCCTGAGTGCTGTGACCACAAGTGTGTGCTACCACAGCTGGCTAATTGCTGAATTCTGTATTACCACGATAGCCACAACTTTACTACTGAGTTCACTGTGGCCGATTTTGGCTGTGAGAATCATTATTTCCAAACTCTATTCTTCATTGCAAGTAGGTTACTATAAAGACAAAAGTAGAGTATAGATTTCCTCTTTTCTGCAGAACACCTAAGTAATATCTTTGAACTACTGGTCCTGTCTTGCTCACAGAGAATTAGCAGACTGGGGACACTTTTCTCTCCAGAGCAAAAGAAATAGAAAAGAAAATGGAACAACTTGACCGTTTGCAATTACATTTTAACAGAAAAGAAAGGAAAAGATGTGGAGCAACCCATCAGGTAAGGGGACAGCAGAACGCAGAATAGCTATACCCCACTCCTTCCCACAGCTGATCAAGGGGTCCTGGGCCCCGACCTTCCCAAGAACTTGAGCACCAAACTGTAGCTGTGCCTTCTGAGCTCAGGAGTCCTGGCACTCTTCTCCCCACATCTACAGCATGAGGATCTAACTTTTTGTAGATTAGGGAAATTGATCATTTGTCTGTGATGTGTGTTGTGAATATTTTCTCCCAGGTTCCTGACCTTGCTAGCTCTCCCACAATCCAAACCCATTTAACATTTTTTTTCTTGAGACATAGCCTCACTCAGTCACTCAATTGACCAGACTAAGTTTGAAATTGGGATCCTCTTGCCTCAGCCTCCCAAATTGCTGGGATTATAGACCTAAGCCATCACACTAGGCTCAAGGGGAGCTTCTTAAACAGGGAATTTGGCTCTTGCTGCTGCCCTGTTAAGAATACTGGGCTTTAGAGTCACTCAGGAAAACCTGAGCCCACCTGGGCCTGCAGAGTGCTGCATAGTCTGATTTGTCTCCCAATGACCCTGTCACTTACCACAGGGTCTCTGTACTTAAAGATGAACAGAGTGAGAGTAGGTAAAACACAGCCATGTGGAGTGGGCAGAATGAGCTGGGTCCCATGTCACACTTTTGCAATTTTATGTAGTAAAATTAATCAAATTTTATTTTATCACATCTGGATTTTGATTCATATTTTAGTATATGACTTAAATCATACTTTCCCTACACACTAGTTATAGAGGAATTTGCTTATATGACATAATACTTTCTTTTAGTACCTGCATTACATTTTTACACTTAGATCTCTGATACATTTAGAGTTTGTTCACGGGTATAGTTTGAGGAATAATTTTTAAAAATCTTTTTCTAGTGCTGGGGATTGAACCCAGTGCCTTGCACATGATAGGCTGCTGCTCTAGCACTGACCTACACACTCTGCCCTCTTTTTTCTAAATGGGTATTGAGTTGTCCCAACAGTTTACTTAAAAGATTATCTCTGCTCCAGTAACTTGAGATACACCTTAATCATATATTAGCTCTGTGCATGCATTTTGGCTACTTCTGCAGCTTCTGTTTTCATTTATTAGCCTGTACCTTCCTGTATTTTAGAGGACTTTGTGAGAGATGTGATCAAAATATACTGTGAATGTTCAAATTTTAAAATAATTGTTACAGTAAAAGACACATTACCATTAATCCCCACCACCACCAACTCCTATTCAGTTGGGAAAACTTATCCCATCATTCTTGCCACTTTCTGAAGAAGGTCTGGAAACCCATTTTCATGAGTGTCTTCAAGGGATGTGATCAAGGGCTGGGGGTTTAGCTCAGTGGTGTAAATTCCTGCTTTGCAGACTCAAGGTCATGAGTTCGATCCCCAGCATCAAAAAAAAAAAGAGAGAGAGATGTGATAGAAAATATGGTGAATTTTGCTACCAATCCCATCCTATAGAAATAGAGTCTCATGAAAACATTATAACATGTCTTCATCTACCTTACTCACCAGGTCTTGTGGCTCTTTCCCAAAACCAAAATGACGGTGAAAAATAAGTGCTTTGAAATGATGCAGGACATAGAGGCAACCACAAATATGGACCCATAAGTAGACTTTTAGAACTGCTTCAGAAAGTGCGAGAATGATAAGATGGATGTGTTCGAAGTGAGGGAGTACTTTGTGGCTCTTTCCCAAAACCAAAATGACCATGAAAAATAAGTGCTTTGAAATGATGCAGGACATAGAGGCAACCACAAATATGGACCCATAAGGAGACGTTTAGAACTGCTTCAGAAAGTGCAAGAATGATAAGATGGATGTGTTCGAAGTGAGGGAGTACTTTGAGAGGGATCAATGCAAATATATTTTAATGTAATAATTTTTAATTTAAACACTCATCATATTTTTTCCTAATACACCTTTACATCAGAGCTGCTCTTCTTTCTGAGTAATTTCCTAGTTAATCTTGGTAATGTTCATTAACAAACTGTTCTAAGTCATGATCAGTGTTAGAGAAGGAAAGCTTGCTGAATTCTTCACTGGATTGCATTAAACTTCTACGTTATAGAGACTTAACATCTTGAGGTAATTTTAAGATGTTGTAACAAAAAATGTACCTTCTTATTGCTCAGAAAACTACTTTTGTATCTCAAAAGAGGGTTTAGACTTATCTTTACAGGGAACATTTTTGGTAAACTTATTTTCTCTTTTCTTGCTAAGTTCATTTCTCAGCCCCCAAAACTACATAAGTTAATTAAATAAAATTAAAACAGAAATAAAAAATTAAGACATAGTTTTCACATAGCAAATTTATATTTTTTTAGTGCATAGTCCTCAAGTTTGAACAAATGTATATAATTGTGCAACCACCACCACATCCTGCCAAACTCCCACCAGCCCCTCTATAATCAACCTCAGGCAACGACTGGTCATGTTTTGGTCCTAGGGTATCATATAAACAGAATCAGACAGCAGATGGTCTTTTGAGCCTTACTTTATTTTCACTTAGCATAATACATTTGCTATTTATCCACATAGTTGTAGGTATCATTCATACTTTCTAGTTAAATTCCATTTAGTTATATTGTAACCCCAAATATTGAATATGGTAATCCATGTATTGTAATTGCTTTTTCAGTCTTCCTTACAATCCTAAATGTTATAATCCCATTGAGGGCTGGGGATTTAACTCAGTGGCATAAGCGCCTGCCTTGCGAGTGTGCAGTTGTCACTTTGGTCCCTGGTACGGAAAATTAAATAAATGAATAAATAAAATAAAATAAATATAATCCCATTGATTATTGGAATCCCAGCAAGTTAATTCTAATCTACCACCTCCAATGCAGTCCATGGTGAGAGTAAAGACACCAAGAGATATTCAAAGTTAAGGGCAGCGAAGGCGTCCCAAATCCAGTCCAAGTGAGGATATGCAGACAAAGGCCCTGATCCAAGGCTTCTCCCAGAATTAATCATCTTGTGAAGATGAGTGACAGTGAGGATGGCAGGAACTATATGAGTAACTTGAGCTGGCTAGCCAGGTAGGGAGAAAAGCATCTTTGCAAAATGCAGAGAGAATGACATGCAGAAGGATCAGTCTGAGGTAGCAACTGAATTGTTTTTGGAGGCTGCTGCTTTAGTTTCTGATATGTAAATTTTTGTTCCCTGGGGACTCATAGCCTCTTTGTCTTGAGGCTCAAACCCAGTTGTCATTGCTAGAGCTGACTGGTTTTGCCATCTCGCTGTGTTCGGATCTTTTACAGAGAACACTATGCAAGGAAACAGGAGGCTGTCTGATGGCTTTTGAGATTATATACCAGTACCTGAGCTAGCCTTATTTGCAATACTTAGAGCCAATAGAAGAGAAGGAAATATGATAGTCAGCTCTGTACATATCAGTATATGGAAATAAGCCTCAGTATAATCAGTGTTGCAGCAATTGTCCAAATTGTCTTCTACAAGTTAGACAACATATTTTATATTATGTTTATGGGATGTTTCCCAAAACAGCCAAGCCCCAGCTTCTGGCGGTCTGGGGTTTTTATGGACTGTCACAGGCAGGCAGTGCAGAAGCAGAACATGGAGGTTTTTGATAGGGCAGGACAGGTTCCATGAGTTAGGGAAGCTGGTGCACTGAACAGCACTGGACACTCACAGTGCCCAAGACGTCAGTGTGGATAAAGAACCAGGAAGTGAATCGTGGGCATCCACCAACAACAGGTGAGGGGGCCCTAGTATATGGGGCAGGTTGGAAAAGTAAGAATAGAACAAAATGGACTTTTCTGCTTTAAAATAAAATACAGTGGTAGCTGTGTTTATGAATTTAATCTGTGTCATCATTCTGGGCAAGATGGCAGCAGTCATGTTCATCACCTGATGCAGAGTTAGAGAAGAGAAGCAAAAGTGTGCCAGATGCTTCAGTTTGCAAACCAAATCACTGGCAGACAGGGGAGTATTTGTGAACCAAGGTATAAATTCAATTTACACAAGGCACTTAGCTCCTGCCTAGCACATAATAAAGACTCAAAGATGATAGCTATCATCATTGTCTACTTATGATGGGATATAATCTCCATCAGCATTACTCCCTAGTTGATGTAGTGATTCCATTCATTTTATAAATGAAACTGAGGTCTTCTCACTGCATAATCTGCTGAGTTATTATACCATTTATGCTAACTCATGTCAGGGTGTCTACTCACCATTGAAGAGGGGTACAGACATTGAAACCCTCCTTAACACTTCTCTGAATTCCTTTCTTTATCCAATTAGCTTCCAAGGGTCAATGACCTTCCTTTCAAAATGTTTGGCAATACCCTTTCCATGTCATTGCCACTGGGTACTCTTGGTGTTTGTTTTGTTTTTTGTTTTTTTTGGTACCAGGAATCAAACACATGACCTCATGATAGCCAAGCAGGTACTGTGCTGGGTACTCTTGTTTTATACTAACCCTGACTCTATCTCTAACCCTAACCCTAACCCTAACCTCAACCCTAACCCTCAGTATCTCTGTGTTTATTCTCTGTTACTCTCCAATCTATTCTCTACAGTACTGTTTAAGAGCATTTCAAAACTGTTTTATTGGGAATTTTCTCCATTAAAACCTCTAGTGGCTTTCTACTGGCCACAGGATAAAGTAAACAAACAAACAAAGCAAGAAAGTTTAGTTTTCCAAATCCTTCCTCATCTGATCCCAAATCTTTTTCCACTTCTACCTCTCACTGTTGAATTTCTGCTTTAGTTAAACTGGACTACTCTCAATTCTCAATTTTTGTGTGTGTTAGTCCTACATATTGCATGCATCTACAAAACCTTATTGCCCTTTTTCTACTTGACTCAGTCATATTCATTCTTCCAGACCTAGCTCAAGTCCTTATCCCTCTATTTATTTGTCTTACTCCTTTTTAAAGCCTTCACTAACCAGTCCAATCTAAATGAATTCTACCTTGAAAAAAATTCTAAATTGGTTGTGGTGGTCAATGCCTCTAATCCAACTACTCGGGAGGCTTAGGCAGGAGGATTGCAAGTTCAAGGCCTTCTTGGATAACTTAGTGAGACCTTGTTTCAAAATAAGATTTTTTTAAAGGGCTCTAGATTTAGCTCAGCAATCCTTGAGTTTTATACCCAGTACTATAAAAGTAAACAACTAACAAATTCTACAGCAAGTAATATTTGTATATAGTTTATTTTGATTACCTAGAACTAGTTTAAGCAGAAAGAGTACTTTACTTTTATAGATGTTAGTATTCTGCTCTTCCAGACTGGGTAGGAATCAGTCAATAGAGTTTGAAGCTGTAAGTGAGTGAGGAGATGAGCTGGCTCTAATTTTGCTTAGAAATACCACATTTTCTTCATCCATTCATCTGTTGATGTACATACAGGCCACTTCCAAGATTTAGCTAATATGAATTGTGCAGCTATAAACATGGGTATGCATGTATCAATGCAGTATGATCTTTAACTCTTCCAGTAAGATGCCTAGAAGGAGAATAGCTGGGTCAAATGAAATGTCTAATTTTAGTGTTTTGAGGAATCATCATACTAATTTCCATAGTGGTTGTACTAGTTCACATTCCCACCAAGAGTGTAGAAATGTCCCTTGTTCCCCACAGCCTCACCAGCATGTTTGTATTTGATTTCTTGACAATAGCCATTCTTTCTGGAGTAAGATGGAATGTGTGTGGTTTTAATAATTCAGCCTAACTGTCACCATGCCTTGCTAACCTAAAACAAACCTCTGTGCTCAGCAGGATACTACGTCTTTGTTGTTCCTCAATAAATCTGGGGGTTTGAGTTGGTTCAGGACTTCATTTTGATAGTCTCCTGCTCTTCCACAAAGATACTGCTTGTCTCCTGTTTTTCTTTTTAAATATTATTTTAAAGAGAATGAACCCCAACAAAACAAAACACAACAAAACTAATCAAAGCAAAGCAGTGAAAGTAGTACAGAACTTCAAAATAGGATAACAGGAAATCAACAGTGGTTACCATAGTATATCTCGTCATCTTCACAATAGTTGTCCATATCATCAGACATAGCAAAATCAAATAAAACAAAGCAGACTAAAACCAATCCAAACAGAACACTGAATAAAATAAACCATAAATCAGAATAAAAACAGTGAAAACAATACTGGATTCCAAAAACAAGACAGAAGGAAATCCCCCATATCTGTCACATTGCTTGCTGTTATCTGCCTAATAGGCACTTGGACTACTGGCCTTAGACCTGCAAAATCAATCAAACAATACAAGTATTTAGTTGTTTGTGTACCACAGTTGCTAACAACTCAGCCTGACCCCCAAATCAGCTTACAGCAGGAGGGGGGTGTTTCTGATTCTCAGTTCAAGTGCCAGTCAGCACCTGGGAAGGATGAACTGGCTTTTCTTTTCCTGGGCCTCCCCTGATTTGCACAGATTACTGGAAGAGTGAGCTGACTTCTTGATTCTCTCCTCCCAAACTCAGCATGGCTTCTGCTGAATCACAGGAAGGGAAAACTGGCCTCTCTCTTCCTGGGTCCCACCTGGTTTGTGTAATTTACAAGAAAGTTGTCTTGGGCCAGGGGTTTAGCTCAGCTTCATAAGCACCTGCCTGGCAAGCGAGAGGTCGTGAGTTTAATCCCTGGTACTAAAAAAAAAAAAAGAAGAAAAAGGGTGTCTCCTATGTTTTGATTCATCTCCCTATCAGGATTTGCTGGCCCAAATTTGGCATCATTGTTCTACAGACTGTTCAGTGTAATTCCTCATCTTCTGATACCTCAGAGCTCTGGTCTCTTGCATCAGCTTGGGCTGAGGCTAAGAAGAGGATACAGAGTGTTTTCAGGTGAGTGGAGAGTGGGCAGCGACAGTCCTTAGCATACATGGCAGGCAGGTACGAGTGGGCTCAAATAACAGCTATTGCATACATTTCATTTTTATGTGTAGCCGAAGCGAAGCATCCTGAACAAATCACTAAATCACATTATAAACCCTCATCGGTTGAATTTTTGTTTAGAAATTTTAAAAAGTTGAATTTGGTCATGTGAATGACAAAACTGAGCATTAAATGACAAAATGGAGTTATAAAATTTCACTTGGATGGTCTAGATTTCATGAAATTCGGCCAACAATTTTCCCCAATTTCTTTTTGAACAAAAATTGTGTCTCTGGATATTCTATATTCACTGGGGGAAAGTACTAAGAAAAATCTAGGATAAATATTCTTTGAACTGCTGTCATTCTTTCCTGCATCTATAGGCAAATATAGTACATTTACAAACCACATCACGCAATAATTTGAATTGTTTCCAAGGATCTGAGAAACATATCTGGAAAGATCACACTTCTAACCTAAATGTTAATAATGAAGAATTTAAAAAGCAAGATAATATGTGATACCTTTTTAAGCTGCCAAAATTAATAAATTATAGTAATTGCATGTTGGCCCCTAGAGCAGATATTACTGCTGCAATCAATTGTGAGGCTCGCTATAGACTAAACATTAATCAAAATGCACCAGTTTATCCTCTTTTTTAATCTTCATAATAGCTCTGAGAGAAAGGTGTCACTACCTGGCTTATCTTACATGTGATAAAAATGAGATTCAGGGAGGTTACATCACCCAAATGTTCTTTTTTTTTTTTTAATTGGTTTATTATTTTGGATGGAGACTCACTATGTTGCCCAAGCTGTCTCCAAACTCTTGGCCTCATGGAACCCTCCTACCTTAGATGGAACTACAGGTGTGTGGCATCATGCCTGGCTACAGTGCCCAACTCTTTAAGTGGCAAAGTGGAGATACAAAAGCTGGTTGTGCCATTCTTCTAATCCCAGTGACACATATTTAGTAAATATTCTATCACTGCTTCTCCCTTGCAGCTGGTTTCACATGGCAGTGATATTTCTAGTTTCAGGGCCTCTGGGACTTTTGTAGAGTAGTATATTCAATGCAAATAAATACATTCTTTTTCTTTCTTCTCGTGGTAATGGGGATCAACTGGGCTACATCTCTAGTTCTTTTGATTTTTTTAGTTTAGCTAAATTACCAAATTGCTCACACTGGCCTCAAGCATTCCTCAGCCTCTCTCAGTGCTGGGATTACAGGTGTGTGCCACTGTGCCTGGCCCAAATAACTAAATTCTTGACACTTCTCTTATCTCACTCTTTCCACACAGACAAGACCATGTTACCTTTCATATACTCACTGTTAAAATGTCGGGGCCATTTTTACGGCAACAACTTTCTACTCCTTTTTAAGAACTTATTTTTTATAGTTATCATGTCTCTTGACAACCATTCTAAGAAGGATTAAGTGAGCTATCAGTGTTAGCTCATAGTTGAGTCATACAATAACCAACACCACCACCCTCAGCCCAAGTGCAGACAGCACTTACAGGCAGAGAAATAGAAAATACTATTATTTATAGATCTACAAAGACATCTCCTTGCACTTGGGTTCACTGGCCAGAATGACCAAGAGACAAGTAGCTTCATTACTACCTGATTATATCAGAAAGTGAGCATACTGCTACCAAATTTTAATACTTCTGAAAGAGTTAGTTCAGCAAAAACGGCTTTCTTTTTCCACATTTCCCCAGGCCAATCACCAGAAATGAGACTGACAAGAAAGACAACTGTTCAGCAGTCATCAAACACTTTTTAATTATAGTTGTCATAAACGGAAATGCACAAAATACATTTACACAAGTTAGGATTTGTGTTGATGGAGAACAAAAAGAGGTATGTTTCCAAGAACTGCGATGGCATCCTTTTCTCCCTGGTTTCACTGGTGCCAGAGGAGTCACAAAGGAGTGAGAGCAGGGGAGAGGATTTTCCAAGGCAAACTCATCCAGGAGAGGACCCATAAGCAACAGAACCTCAACTCTATTAAAATAGGGTCAATAAAGCGTTCTTAACAACCTGCAGGAAGGTTTATGCTGAGTTTTAGGCTTTTTTTAAAAGCAAGGTTATGAAATGTTTGTCAGAAAATCTCAGTAAATACTCATAAAATTCACATGAAGGAAATACAATAAAGTATCAACCAAAGTTATCTGTAGCTGGTTGGATAATGATTTCCATTATTTCTGTGTTTTCTACAATGGACATGGCTACTTTTTGTATCCTGAAAAAAATAAAATTTGATGGTTTAAACTAGAAGTGCAGGTGAAAATGAAGTTATCAAAAGGATCCTCACTGCTCTTCTCCACCAGAGCTCTGGCTGCATCTCTTTATACTGAAGGATTATTTCATTACTCTTCATATACTATTTTTAGAGAACCCTAATGATTGTCATTATTTTTGAGGGTCAACTCTTCTGAAGTGAAGGGGCCCTGGTTGTCTCTGAAGGCCAAGGCAGAGGAAAGACACTGGGGTGTAGGCAGGGAGTATCCACCCTATTCTCTCCAGAGGCATCACATTCTCCAATGTCTGTGCTAAGCAGTTCCTTCGGTAAGATGGGGGTCACAGCTAGATGCCATGAAATGTCACATATTCAAGTTATTTAACTCTGCTTATTCAGATTTTGAACTCCTTGGTAATTTGACTATGGCAGGGTGGAAGAGGTGAAAGCTTCACTTCTGTGGACTGTCAACATGCTGGTTCCTTGGGGAGCTCTACCTTATAGTACAGTGAAAAATGTGCATCTCTGGGCCACCTAACATGTTTCTTATCCTAATACTCAGCTTTCTTGTGCCCAATATGTTAGTGTATGATGTCTTACATGAAGGTAGTGAGCAAAAGCCAACCTCAGTATCTCTCAGAAATTCCCTGCAAAGACAAGCATGAATGAGCCTTCCAAAACTAAAACCAAAATACAAGACTAGAGAACTGGGATCTAATCTTTAAAAAAGGGAGGCATATGCAAGAGGAAAGATAGCCTCTTTCACAAATGGATCTGAGGGGCTGGGGATTTAGCTCAGTGGCATAAGCGCCTGCCTTGCAAGCACGCAGTCGTGAGTTCAATCCCTGGTACCAATTAAAAAACAAACAAACAAAAAATGGATCTGAAAAAACTGGTTCTCTAGCAGAAGATTGAAGTTAGAATCATTATCTCTCATTGGGGACTAAACTAACATCAAAATGGATAATAATCTAGATATTAAAACAGAAACACTTAACCCACTGAAAGGTAAAATAGATAAAATTCTTGAAGTATAGACAAAGATTTCTAAATAAAATCCCAACTGCACAAGAAATAGCATTAAGAACCAACAAGTAGGATCATATCAAGTTAAAAGGCTTCTGCACAGCAAAGGAAAGAACCAATAGAATGAAAAGACAACTAGCGAATAGGAAAAGTTTTTTTGCCAGTTATTCCCTGGACTGAGAACCAATATCTAGAATACATAAAGAACTCAAAAATAATTAGATTCCCCAAAAGTAAAACTCAATTTAAAAAATGAATACATTAACTGAATAAACACTTCTCAGAAGAGGCACAAATTGATAATAAATACATAAAAAAATGTTCAACATCTCTGGCCATCAGATTGTGCCCTAGGGAGCTTCCTTGTTTTCCCCATATGGCCGATCACTGCTCTAGTTAGCCAAACAACTCATCTTCAAGATTTTCCAGCTCCTAGGAGTTAATCGGTCTGCCATCCCCCCTACCCCAAGTCAATCTGAGAAGACATTGACATCAGATGTCACAAGGCACTCCACACAGTGGAATGCTTGGTCTCTACATGGAGCCCTTGTGGCTCCTTTTGTAAAGAAGTCTTTATAAAGGTCCCCACATTACTCACGCAAACTACTGTCTTGGTTGCTTATACTTTCCTTTCATTGCTGGGACAAAATACCTGACACCCAAAATGAAAGAGGGAAAAGTTTATTTAGCTTATAGTTTTTGCAGGTTTCAGTTCATAATCAGCTGGCTCTAAGGCAGGGTGGCATAACACTGAGGCAACACTTCAAAGTAGCAGCAGAGCAAATGGGGAACAAGCCTCTTCTGCTCCCATATATTATACACAGACCACACCCAGCCACCTCCAGGGCGGGTGTAGCACTCATAAAATCTCTGTGCCCTCCTCTTGCACAGGATGAGGATATTCACAAAGTAAGGATCCTGGCTCCCTGCTGAGTCTCTCATTTAAGCTTCTAAAGTTTTCAAGTTGACACAGTGTATCAACCATAACAAGTACTATGTTAGTTACACTCGTGAAATAAAGTTAATGATACTTATCTAGAAAACTCCTGGGTTGAACCCCAATCCTTCGGCTGAAGGAGCTTTTTATCAGCAGCGGCGCCCATAGGAATGGACACTGCAGCGAACTCTGGATGGGGCTGCCCCCCACACTAAGGTAGGAACTTCTGATGTATCCTTTAATGTGACTTTATGTTCTTTGTTTGACTGGAACTCTCAAGACTCTCGTTGTAAGATCCTTTATGGGTGGAAGTCAAAACCTACAACTGGTAGAGGTGGGAGTCAAGGCTCCTGGCCCCCCTAATTTTTATGGCTGCCCGGATGAAAACCTTATCAATGGCTGTTTAATGTCCAAAGGATCTGACCTTCAGGATTCCTTTTATTCCATCCTCAAACGTGGGGTTGTGAGACCATAGAGCCAAAACAATGGAAGCTTAAGACCCCTTTCTATACGCCCACTATGAACATCAGAGCAAAAGGTATGTCTTTCTTCAGCCGAGGGAACAGGGGTCTCCTTCCTGGGCCGGAGGAAGAACCTGGGGGATTTGATTATATGAACAAGGGTGTGATCGTGGGAGTTTTTTCACCATCCAATGACATCCTAAACCAGTGTCCCTAAAACCAGTGGGGCCACTAGGTGGCCTTGCTGTCCGATCCCAAGGCTTCAAGCCATCTGCTGGTCAGACCTCTCTCCCCACTCAGAGGCTAAAGGAAACTTGAATAAACACACAGCCTCCTGAAAAGGACATACTGACTCTTCAGCCTTATGAGCCAGCCCGCTAGCAAAATGAGGAAAGCCCAGTATTTCATTCTGTGGAAATAATATTCAGGCTTCTAAATGGTTCAAACCCTAATGCAACCAAGGACTGATGGCTCTGTGTCCACCCCGAACCACCTTATTATGTTGGGATTATAACTCATGCTGCAATAGGAGATAATAATTTGACTGACATTCTCAACAAGGCTGATATAGATCATCAATGAAGCTGGTGAGGACAAAGACCCCAGTCATTGACTCTGGGAGATATACAGGGTGTGGGAACTTGTGTACTTTCTGAAAGTTACCAGTTCACAGATCAATATATTTCAATAATTAATGATACCGTTGTAATTTCCAATGTATCTTACCCCGTCAATCAACACCTCACTCCTTCCCCGGGAATGGTTTGCTTGTACAAATTGCTTGACCCCCGTGTTTATGCCTTGACATCTTTACCTGGAAAGAGCCAGAGTTATGTGTCCTCACCCATGTCCTACCACAAATGCACTGGTACTCAGGGGAGGGAGGACAACTACACTTGCAGACACCTTACCCTCATAGTAAGGCAGCCCCAGAACTTGCTCCTATTTTGCTGGGATTAGGGCTAGCAGGTTCCACTGCGCTAGGAACTTCTGGCCTAGCAGTGGGACACCAAAAATATCAAAGCCTAAGTCATGAGACTGATAAAGACTTAGGGACTTTGGCACAAAATGTAAACCAGTTGGAGGAATCTTTAAATTCCTTGGCTGAAATGGTCCTCCAAGACAGGAGAAAACTAGATCTAATCTTCCTAAAACAAGGGCCACTATACTTAGCCCTCGAGAAGCATGTTGCTTTTTGACAAATCACTCGGGCTATAAGAGACAGTCTAAGTCAGTTAAGAAAGAGACTCCAAGATCAAGAAGAAAGAAAGTGCACCCAAAATTGGTTTCAATCCTGGTTCTCTATCATTCCTTGGTTGACCTCCCTTTTGTCTGCCGTCCACCCTGCACTCTCCAAGGTACACTTTTTGCTTGCTTTTTCTCTTTTACTTGGCTCCAGCTCATGCTACAGATCCAGTTTCTCTCTCACTGTTCACTTTTACTTTTTCAAATAAACTTTGTCACTCATTTTTGCTCATTTTATTTAATTCTTTGTACCAGATGTGAAGGTTTTGGAATCCAACTCCAGAGAGGCAAGCAACCCAAAACTTGGTAACATTTAATTGGTGAGCCACATAGAAGGAGCTACCCAACATTTCTGGCCTCTGTAATACTTCACTCAGCTTTCTCACTCTTTTAGCAGGCTACTACACTTTACTCCTTTTTGTGTTCAAAATCTCATCTGTGCTTTTCTTCCAGATGAACTTTTTTTTTTTTTTTTTGAGACATAGTCTTGCTATGCAATTTAGGCTGGACTTGAGCTCACTTTGTAGCCCAGGTTGGCCTCAAACTTGCAACAATCCTCCAGCCTCAGCCTCCCAAGTGCTGAGATTACAGGCATGTGCCACCATGCCTGGCAAAGTTTTCCTTTTCAAGGTGTTATTTCATTCTAGTAAATTCCACTTTGGCTCATCACATGAATCAGCCACCTGCATTTCAGATAACCTCATGATTACGAAAGAATCTCATCCTTGCAGATAAGAGCTAAACCACTGATTTTAGAGAACGTGCTTGCCTCCCCTCCTCAGGGGGTGCTGGTCAACAAATTGACATTTGAGGAGAGTCTGCACTTCAGCAAACACAGGGACAAGAAAAACAGATGGAAAAGGAAATTTTTAGAGACAGTGAATAGCACACCATAATACCAGGTTTGGTGCTGTACCTGGAATTTTGACACTCTGGAAAGCTGAAGCAGGAAGATCTAAAGTTCAAGCTCAGCTTGGGCAACTTAGCAATGTAGTAAGACCCTGTCTCAAAATAAAAAATAAAAAGGGATGGGAAGGTAGCTTAGCATAATGCTCTTAGGTTCAATCCCCATACAAAAAAATAGATGCACATCTTTTCATCACAATAAAACAGCTAATGTTTATTCCATACTTTCTGTGAGGTAGGTTCTGTGATATGCACTTTCACCCATTACATCTTTTGCAGTGGTTGGTTGGTTGTGATGCTGAGGACAAAACCCAAGGCCTTGTTCACGCCCGTTAGTTCTCAAATAATGAAGTAAGAGAAGTGCTCTGTTAGCCTGAGTGTCGAGCATGAGGGACTAGAGAGTCACACACAAGGCAGTGAGTGGTGGAGTCAGTTTCAGCCCAGTCAGTCAAGATGCAAAGGTGATATTTTTAGACAGTCCCCAGATACCATTAGACTTCACAGAAAAGGTGAGGCTGCATCTTTGATCACAAGAGCAAGCTGCACCTGGAAAGCAGCAGCGCATGGTGTTGGTGCTGGACAAGCTGTGAGAGGAGAAAAGGAGGTGCACACGGTCCTGGCCCTGGGCCTGTCGGGGGGGCTGTGTGGGGTGGGCAGGGACCCGGGCTCTTCCTCTTTCTCTTGGCTCAACCCAGCCTTCCTCCAAGGAGGCCAAAGGCCAAGGACAATTAAATGACCTGTGTGCCCAGGAGTTCTTAGCCCTGTGATGGCAGCACATGCCTGCCATCCCAACACTCAAAAGACTGAGGCAGAAAGACTGAGAGTTCAAGGCCAGCCAGGGCAAACGTGTGACTTAAAAAGAGCCTATCTCAAAATAAAAAGGCTGGGAATGTGGGGGTGTAGCTCAGTATGAAGACCCTGGATTCAATCCTCAGCACTGGCAAAAAAATAGATCTCAGGGTGCCGGCGGGGAGAACTTTTGTACTTTCCCACCTCTGCACCATTTCTGCTTCCTTGAAAAGTCAGCCTGGCTGCATATGTATATATATATTGCTCCTCTGGGTTGGTAGAGTAGGGCTGCGTGCTGGAGACACTGGCTGAGTCCTCGGGCTCCTGGCTTCACCTCTCTGCAGCCCATTTATTCTGTGCAAGGTGAAGTGATGTCACCCCATGGACTTGTTTTGAGGACTAAGTGGATTAAGACAGATAGGATAATTTTGAACAGCACCCCAAATATTCAATAATATACTCGTTAAGGAATTCAGACGTGGCAAAAATGAGCAAGTTTCAGTCCTTGTGAGCAACAGCAACTGGAGGGAGGAAAACTGGACCATGTGACTTTCCCTGGTGTCAGCTATTTTCATTTTCAGGAATCCATGTTGGTTCCAGTAATTGACGTGCTGTGTGCTAGTTTTTCTTCTTTGGTCAGTTGCCCAACCTTGTAGAGATTTTTATAGTTACACAAGCTGGATACTTACATGAAAAATAACAATTTATGTACTTGGGGGAAATGATGTCACAGGAACAGCCTTCAGAGCTGTAGAAGAGTGAACAGAAGGAGTGCACATCTGCCTCTGCAGCCACCAACACAGGCCTGCAGCCTCTCCTGTCATGAAAGCTCTGGGCGATGTCACAGCCTCTAGCCTCGGTCTCTCTTAGTGAACTCAATCCTGAGTCCAGCTGCCAGGAGAGCTAGTGATACGACTCAGAGAAAGGCAGCCAGTGAGGGACCCAAACCTCTTTCATTCACTCTCCTTTATTTTATGTTTTCTTTAAGAGAATCAAACCAAACAAAGTAAAACAGAAGAAAGCCAATCAAAATAAAACAATGCAGGCTGGGGATATAGCTCAGTGGCACAGTAAAGAAGAAGTAAAAAGAGGAAGTGAAGTTAAAATGAGCCCATATGTGCAGGCCCTCATTCAGTGTGATTAGTGTCCCTCTGAGAAGAGATTAGGACACCAACATGTGCAGGGGAGGATCATGTGTGATGGTTCATCTTTTTTTCCCTAGTACTAAGGCCTTCACACTGAGCTAATCCCAGCCTGGGTTTTTTTATGGGGTCTTGATAAATCACTAATTTCCAGGTTGGGCTTGCACTTGTGATCCTCCGGCCTCACTTTTCCACACCACTGAGATTAGAGGCCTGTGCCACTATTGCTAGCCTGATAGTTAATCATGAATGTCAGCTGGATTGGCTTGAGAGATGTCTAAGAGATCAGAAAAGAAACTAACGTGTGTGTCTGGCTGGGTTAGGGGGTTATGAACCCGGAGACTACCTGACCCCTGGCCTTTCTTCTCCGGTTCTTTTTCTCTCTCTGCTTCTGGGCTACCATGAGGTGAGCAGCTTTACCCTGCCGCATTCTTCTACCGTGGTGTCCCTTCCTTGAAGCCAGCTGAGCATGCACTGAAACCAGGAGTTAGGTGAAATTTTCCCCCTTAAGTTGTTCATGTCAGATCTTTTGTCTAGTGACAGACATGGGACTAATGGGCCATGGGAAGGTACAAGAAGCCGGTTGTCTACAGGTCCCTGATAGACTTCAGATGAAACCAGTCCTGTCAGCATCTTGACCTCAGACTTTTAGTTTCCACAGTGGCTGGAAACTGACTTTCTGTTGCATAAGCCACTAGTCTTTGGCATTTTATGACAGTTTTAGCAAATGAATACAAGAAAGAGCAAATTACTTACTGAAGGTCCTCCAGTTAGTAAATGAGAGAGCTAGAGGGCAAACAGATCTTGTGCATCCAAATCACATGTTCTTTTCTCTGCACTACAACACCCCTTGCTCAGCTAAAAACCACAGGAGCTGCCCAAATCTCAGTGAGAAGGTGACAGAGAAGACTTAGCAGTGGATATCAACTGCATTAGATGACCTGTGGCAATGTCAAGGATGTTAGGCTTTTCTCTGGACCAGCAGAATTAATTCTATACTTAGACATTTTGTCTAGGAAGAGAGAACCAAGTATGGCTAGAGTTGCGACTGGTAATGAAGCAGCAGTCACTTAGTTTGGACAGGAGGGAATGTCTGGGTGTTTCTGTGGTTTGGATAGTGTAAGTGTTCTTGTCTGTGATTAGATGTGAGTACAGAATCTTCCTGTTTTGTCTTTATTTGTCATGGATATGTCGGCTTTCTTCTTTTTTTAATGAATCTGTTCAGCCAGAGAACACTAAGACCTAGCTGTGAGCACTAGTTCAGTTCCTGACTGCAGGGATTTTCGCAGTATCAAGAAATAAACTACAAGTGCCAAATCTTATCACAATTGCTGGCACTTGAAAGAAAAAGGTGCTTTTTTTTCTTCAGGAAATATCAGGAAAAAAAAAACCCAGTCATGAACATGTATAACATAAACAAAGGTATTGTAAACTTCACATGGAATCATGTTGGTATCTTTCTATCTGAGCTGCTAAATATATTTTATGATAGCATGGAAAATAAGACAACTGTATTTCACTTGCCTTTGAGTCTGCATTCTCCAGGACTACAAGTAAGATGTTCATTTTTAAATATGTCATGACTATCTCTGATGTCACTTAGGAAATATTTAGATGTAAATGTTCACAGGTTTTATAATCTATCAGTTTTCAGAGTTAATGGACAACTTTCTATGACACATGCGAGAAGCACAAGCTTTAAAGACTATGACTTCTTGGTAACTGATTATTTTTCTGAGAAGAAAAATTGAGTCAGGGAAACAGAACTGGCAAATAGGAAGGAAGAGAATAGGACAAGACAGAATGTGGGAAGAGTGAAGTGGGCTTTAGAAATTCTAGGCAATAGCTTATTGTTTCCCTATTGATTAGTATTGACTCTCAGTGCTCCTTGTGGCTGTGAAATACTACATTATCGATCATCCACTTCTAAGACAAGTTTTGAAATAGAAGCAGATACAAGAAGGGAAAGATCAGGGTCATTTGGTTGTACTACATCACAAGCAGGTAGATTCCCATCTGCTACTCTATAAGGTCTGTTTATATAGTATGTTCATGTATCTGTGTAGATCCACAGTGGTACATGCTGGTAATCCCAGTACTTTGGGAGGCTGAAGCAGAAAGATCAAAGTTGGAACCCACTTGGGTGACTTAATGAGAACTTGTCTTAAAATAAAAAAAAATAGGGCTGGGGATTTAGCTCAGCGGCATAAGCACCTGCCTTGCAAGTATGCAGTCATGAGTTTGATCTCTGGTACCAATAAATAAATAAACAATAAAAAATATAAAAGTCTTGCTTTTATTTAAAAAATTAAAAAGCTCAGTGCAAAGGCCTTGGATTTACACTGTAGAAATCAAATGTGGAGATTCCTTAAAAAAAGTAGGTTAGAAGTTTCATTCAATTCAGCTATGCTTCCCTTGCTGAATTTTCTCTGAAGAATTAAAAACATCATACCACAGCAATATATGTGCACCCATGTTTATAGCATCACAATTTATAATAGCTAAATCTTGGAACAATCCAAATGCCCATCAACGGAGGAATGGCTAAAAAAAGATGTGGTATTTTTATATAACGGAGTACTACTCTGCTATAAAAAGGATGAATTCGAGAAGCTGGGAAGATGGCGGAACAATAAGCAGCAAAGTAGAAAACCTTTCTGAGAGAAACAGCCCAGATGCTGGCGTATAGCATTCTGGATAAGACCAGAAGGAAGGAGATGGATACTTTCAACCCAGGAAAAAACTAAAGTGGAAAAAAAAAGAAAGAAAGAAAGAAAGAAAGAAAGAAAGAAAGAAAGAAAGAAAGAAAAGAAAAACTTGGGCAGAAGGCAGTAGCCAGATGCACTCTCACCTGAGCTGGTCCCACTGTGTGCAAAGTGCCACTGGAATCTAAGATGCAGGGTCACAGTGAAGTTGGGGATTGGCAAACCTGAGGGCCTCAGTGGGAGGACAAGGTCACAGAGAGTAGTGGTGGACCAGAGAGCTCACAGTGAGTGTGGGAGACTCAGTCCTCCCATGGGAGTGGGTGATTGGCCGGGCGCCATTTTGGAGTTGGGCAGGATAAGCGTGGAACCAGAACTGCAGCCAGTTTCATTTAGTCACTCCTAGCACAGAGCAGATTGGTGAGAATTGCTTGGGCTAAGTCCCACCCCTGTGCATGATCCAATAGCCAAAGCCAAGGTTTCCCTAAAGCTATCCCTAACTAGTGTGTATCCCGACTGTGGCACACACTTATAAGACTCCCAGTGGTAAACCAGCTCAGAAGGGAGGGGCCAGCCTGCCTTGCCCCTGATTATACTCCAGTGGTCACCAGCAGACTGGGGAGGGCAGCAATCCCTAGCCAGCATGCTTCAGAGTAATTATATCCAATACAGGAAGTGCCAGGGACCCTAATACCCACTTCTCTGGAAGAAACAAAGAACATGACAAGAAAAAGAAACAAAAGGAAGTCTCCAGCCTCCAACCCGAGCAGCACTGGCCCAGGAGAAGTAAACACAGAAGAGATCGAGAGTCACACACCTGCAGTTTCTGAAGCAACAGCATCTGACATAAAGAAACAACTTTGTGAAATTATAAAAGAAATTAAAACAGAAATATTAATACAAATAAAGGAAGATATAAAAAAATAATAAAAGAAATGCTAAGCACCTCTCAAGAAGACACAGATGGAAGAATGGAGGAGCATACAAAAAGGAGGGAAACCATCAATAAAGAATATAAAAAAATTTAGAATACAAGAAACAGATTCAAAGAGATTACCAGGAAATTTAAAAATTCCACTGAAAGCTGGAAAAACTGCTTGAAGGAAACTAAAGATAGACTATCAAACCTTGAAGACAGGTTTGCAGTTTGAGATCAAGAAAGGAAGGATCTCTTTTAAAATAACAAGGAACAGAGAAGAGATCCAAGATGGTGACTGAAATGCAGCACGATAGAGAGCCTCTCTGAGAAAAACAACTCAGATGCTGGAATCTGACACCAGGGAGAGGACCAGATGAAAGGAGAGGAATTCTCATGACCCAGGAAGAAACTGAGGAAAAAGTAAAAAAAAAAAAAAAAAAGGAAAAGGAAAAAGTGTGGATGGAGGGCTGGAGCTAGGCACACTCTTGTAGCTGTGCTGGGTGCATCTTGGAGTCTGGCAACTCATGATCAAGCTGGGGTCATGGCCCTGCTGAGAGTAGGAGTTGCTGAGCTCGAGACCCTTGGCAGGAGGAGGTGCTGCAATGGGGAGTGGAGAGGGCAAGTAGAGTTGCATGGACTTTGGTGAGTTCTGGGAACTGGATTCCCCAGAGCAAGATCACTGGCAGGATGACATATTGGATTTGGGCAAGTCAGGCTTGAACCAACGGCTGAGGCGACTTCAGTCGGCAGCTCCTGGCCCAAAGTGGATTGGTGGGATCTGCTTGGGCTGGGCCATGTCCCTGATCAGGACCCAATAGCCAGGAGTGAGGCTGTCCCGAACCTATGAAATCTGCAGGGCACAGTCTAACGTGCTGAAGTCACTCACTGGTTGAGAGGGGAGGGGCCGGCCCACACCGCTGCCCCTGTGTGCACTTCACAGATCAACAGCAGATGGGGGAGGGCAGCACTGCCCTAGCCAGTAAGCTGCAGAGGGACTTAAGGCAGTACGTAAAGGTCCAGACACCTCCACCATTCACCTGTCTGAAGGAAACCAGAAGAATGACAAGAGAAACAGCAAAAGGCCTTCTACCGCTGATCCAGGGAAAATAAGCCCAGGAGGGGTGAGTACAGAGGAGATTGAGGGCAGCAGACATGCAGTATCAGACATGGCCTCATCGGAAATAAAGAAATACTTCTGTGGCCTCATTGACGAATTTAAATCTGAAATTCTAACTCAGGTGAAGCAAGATATAAGAAGATTAATAAAAGAAACACTGGGTACTCCTCAAGAAGACACAAATGGAAGAATGGAGGAACCCAGAGAAAAGAGAGAAGCCTTTGATGAAGAATATAAACAAAATCTAGAATACATGAAACAGATCCAAAGAGAATATCAAGAAATTAAAAACTCCATTGAAAGCTGGCAAAACTTTTAAAAAGAAACTAAAGACAGATTTTTAAAACTTGAAGATAGGTTTGCAATGTATGATTGCAAAAGGAAGGATCTCTTAAAAATAACAAGGAACCAGGAAGTAATGATACAAAGGCTAAAAGATGACAAGAGGATTTATCACCTAAGAATAAAAAATGTGAATGAAGAAGCATGGACAAATACAAATGAAATAAAAAGGCTATTCACAGAAATAATTAAGGAAAACTTCCCAAGCAGAGAAAGTGATGTTCAGATATATGAGACATACAGAACTCCAGCCAGCTACAACCAAAACAGATCTACACCCAGACATATAATACTCAGGATCCCAGAGATCCATCACAAGAACAGGATATTAAAAGTGGTCAGAGAAAAGAAACAGATTACCTCTAAAGGAAAACTCATCAAAATCACAGCAGACTTCTCAATGCAAACCATCAAATCAAGAAGAGCTTGGAGCAAAATATTCCAAGCCTTGAAAGAAAATAACCTCCAACCCAGATTGATGTGCCCTGCAAAACTGTCTCTCAAAATTAATGGAGAGACAAGATATTTCCATGACAAAGAGGAACTGGGGGAGTTCATGACCACCAATCGAACCCTGCAAAGAATATTGAAGGATGTTCTAGAGAGAGAGAAGAAAATCACCAGGATTCCAGAAACAATGGCAGACAGGCCTCAATGAAAGGGACAGACAGTGGAATAAAGTAGAGAAATAAACAACAATGACAGAAAAATAGCATAGCAGAGATGAGGCAGAGAAGATTGGCTATATCGCTGTTTTGTCTTGACTGATTTTATTCAAATCTGGTATGCTTAATAGTATCAAGTCTGGGAGTAGAGGCAACTACTCCTGGGATGGCAAGATTCAATAGGATACCCATTCTGGTTTGATTATTAACTGCCTTTAAAGTCCTATAATGTCTCCAATGTTCTGTTTTTATTAATAGTGCTATGTACCACTAAGTGTAATTATACTATGCCTGATGATATAGACAATTTTATTGAAAATAACAGGAGACATCATGTTGACAACCGTAGATCACCCAGTATTGTGGTTTTATATGTCTTTCTCATTTTGTGTTTCTCTAGGAATTTGTACTGTTGACTTGTTTTGGTTTGTTTTTCCCTCTAATACAGAAAGACTAGGTATGCATATAGAGACTTATACATGTGTAGAACTTCTAAACAGTTTATGAGAATTGATTATAGTTATTGTAAAAAAAGAGAGAGGAAAGGAAAGCAGTCTAAAGGATATAACTTCATGTGTGTTTCAGTGTGTAGGATTGATAACCGTATTACTAAGTTTTTGTTGGATACATGAACAGAACTGGTTGTAGTCTCATTGTTTAAATGTCCACTTTGGCCCTCGACATGCCATGTTGGACCTTGGGGCACTGGGAAAACAAGCAGCCACCAGCATGCCGCTCTGGTAAGTGGCTGTGGCCTGGCAAGCTGCGGCTGCCCCAGGGCAAGAATCATATCAGGGTTTCCTGAGATCCACGACATGCCATGTTGGACCTTGGGGGGCTGGGAAAATGGGCAGCCAGTTTATCCCCCTGGTGGGCAGCTGTGAGCCTACTGGGGTGTGGGCTAAGAATGAAATATCCATTCCCCCACCACCACTGCTAGCAAGTGAGAGCCAGAGATCTGAGCATGTCTTGCAAGTTTGACTATAAGCAATGTAGCAAATAAGGGGGATTTTCTTCTGCCATCTCTTTGAGGGCAAATATTTTTATCTCTGTTTTGCTTTGTTCTGATCAGTGGTATTGCTCTATTCAATATTCTGTTATCATAATTTCGGTATTTCCTTCAATATTGCTCTACCTGTTTGAAAGAACAACTATTGTGAAGAAAACCAGATATACTATTGTACCTATTATTGTTATCCTGGTAACCTGCTGTGAGGTTCTGTACCAATGTCACTGCACTGTCTTGTCTCGTTCTGCTGTATTTTACTACCTTCAAAATAAAATAAATAAATAAAATAAAAATAATAATAAATAAGAAAAAAATTTAAAAAGTAAATAACAGCAACAAAACAGATCAGTAAGGTACTGAGCAACCTGAAACATGATATAACTAAACAGATAATGGACTTGAAAAGCAATTGCTCTAATGGATATAACTGCATGTATATTTAAGGGTGTAGGATTGATAGTTATGTTGCTAAGTTTTTGTTGGATCAGAGAACAGAACTGTCTGAAGCCTCACTGTTTGAATCTCCACTTTGTATGCTTTAATTCTGTAACTTGAACAACTACATTCAAGAAGACAATATGTAATGTATGAACTAGTGATTTCTTACTGTTCCTTTTTTTGAAATTCTGTATTGTTTCTACCCTTTTTTCTGCTTTGCTTTATTTTCTTCTCTTTAAATAAAATAAAAAAAAGTCCACTTTGTATGCTTTACTTTTGTAACTTGAACAACTGCTTCTAAGAGGAAAATATGTAATTATCAACTAGTGATTTCTTACTGGTTTTTGTTTTTATTTTTTATTTTTTGAAATTTTGTATTTCTATCCTCTTTCTGTTTCATTTTTTTTCTCTAAATAAAAAAAAATTAAAAAATAACAAGGAACTAGGTAGGAACAATATAAAGGCTAGAAGATGACAAGGAGATCTATAACTTAAAAATTTAAAATGTGAGTAAAGAAGCAGGGATAAACACAAATGAAATACAAAGGCTATTTACAGAAATAATTAAAGAAAACATCCCAAGTATAGGAAAAGGAAATGATATTCAGATATATAAGCCATACAGAACTCCAACCAGCTATAACCAAAACAGATCGACACCCAGACATATAATAATCAAGATCCCAGAAATTCAACACAAGAATGGAATATTAAAAGCTGTCAGAGAAAAGAAACAGATCACCTATAAAGAAAAACCCATCAGAATCATGACAGACATCTCAACACAAACCATCAAATCAAGAAAAACTTGGAGTGAAGTATTCCAAGCCCTGAAAGAAAATAACCTCCAACCCAGATTGATGTACCCTGCAAAACTATCTCTCAGAATTAATGGAGAAACAAGATGCTTGCATGACAAAGAGGAACTGGGGGAGTTCATGACCAACAATCTACAACACTACAAAAAATACTGAAGGATGTTCTAAAGAGAGAGAAAAAAGACCATGGTTTCAGGAACAGAAACAGAAGTGGCTCACTGAATGGAGCAGATATTGGAATGAAGGGAAAAAGTAGACAACCAATGACAGAAAAATATCAGGACAGAGATGAGGCAGAGAAGGTTGGTCATAATCACTAACGTGGATGGCCTCAACACACTAATAAAAAGAAACACAAGCAGAGTGGATCAGGAGATAGGGTCCATCAAGATGCTCTCTACAAGAAATATTTTTAACCTGAAAGAGGGTTTATGGACTGAAAGTCAAAGGTGAGAAAATAATGCTCTATGTAACAGGGAACCAGAAAAGAGTGGGGGTAGCTTGCCCATCAGCTGCAGATTGGTTGGAAAGACATAATACTTTTATACAATGGAGAACTACTCAACTATAAGGAAGGAAAACCTTGAAGCTCTTTTAGGTAAATGGATACAACTTGACACCAAACTCAGGGGTAAAAAGGTTCAGAATTACTTAGGTGAATAGTGGCTTGCCTCCCTAATCTAAAAACTAAAGAAGTTAGTGGTCTACAAAATGTACAATGTACCCTTGTGAAAGTGAAAGGGGAGGAATTGTCTAAAAAGGGAAGACAGTGGCCATTGTTAATCTGTTATCATGATTTGAAACCTATGTTGTTTTCATTGCTCTGTTTAGTTTGGTTATATTCTGTTCCAGTTTGTCTACTTGTACTACATTTGATGGCATGGACAGCTATTCCAAAGATAGCAGGATATATTATGGTAACCATTTTTGATTTCCTATTAACTTAATTTGAAGCCCTGTGTTCCTTTCTTTCACTGTCTTGTTTTGCCTGATTTTATTTGAATCTTTTTTGTTTGATTGCTGTCTTGTTTTGACTGATTTTATTCAAATCTGTTTTGTTTGATAGTATCAAGTCTGATGGTACAGGCACCTACTTCGAAGACAGTAAGATTCACTATGATACCTATTCTGGTTTGACTATTATCTTCTTTTTGAAGTCCTATAATGTCTCCAATGTTTTGTTTTTATTGATTTTGTTCTGTACTGCTATGTTCAATTTTATTATGCCTAATGATATGGGCAATTCTATTGAAGATAACAAGAGACACTATGGTAACCATTGTTGATCACTTGTATTTTGGTTTTCGTGGTGTTTTTTTTTTTTTTTCTGCATTGGGGATGGAACTCACTACCTCACGTTTACAGGGTGGGACCTTAGCCAACTAAGCTAAACCCTGGAGCACACATTTTGGTTTTAAGTCATGTGCTATGTCCATCCTTTGGTTTTTGACTGACCCCATTTTGTTTTCTCTCATTTGGTTTTACTCTCTTCAAAATAAAAAAGGGATAAACTCAAGGTTTTTATATGCACCTTGAGACCATACTCATAAATGAAATACATCAGACTTTATGTGTAAACATCATATTGTCTCTCTAGTGTAAAAAAGTGAAAGAAAAATAAAAAACAAAATGGACAGTAGATGTTATGAAAGGGAAAGAAACTACTCAAAAGGAAAGAACAAGTGGGGTAGGGTAAAGAAGAAAAGAAGGAAGGGAAAAGAAAAAAAAATATATATATATACACACTAATTTCTATTTATTAAAAAGAACAGAGCTATTTTGAAGATAACAAGATGTATGGTAGCCATTGCAATAGCTATTTCCTATTATCTTGTTTTGAAGTCCTATATTGCTTTAATTTTTTTTTGTACCAAGAATTAAACTCAGGACCTTGCACTTGCCAGGCAGGTGCTGCGCCACTGAGCTATATCCCCAGCCCTCATTGTTTTATTTTGATTGGCTTTATTCTGTTTCACTTTGTTTGGTTTGATTCTCTTTAAAATAAAAATAAATAAAAAGAATGGTCTGTGCTTATATTGTTTAACTCCTGCGCTCAAACGATCTTCCTTCCTTGACCTCCTGAGTATCTGGGACTACAGGCACACACCCACTGAGAGCTTCGCTGGTAATGAGGTGTGTGTATCATCAGCAGCTTCCCCAAACTGAGAATTACTGTTTGCTGCTGCCAGTAGGAATTACATATCCCTCCTCATTCATTTCCTGACTCACTGTGTCAAAGCCACATTGGTACAACAAATAAAAACAGCAATTCAATGTGTTTCCAATGTATACTGCTTTAAGCAAAAACTGGACCTCCTTCACTTACATTACTTTGAAATCTAGGCTTGATCCAGGTGCTCATGGGATGTCATCCAGACCCTGGTTTTCTTCAACTCCCACTTTTCTCAGTAGTGTCATCTTTTTTCTCAAGCTTCATATGGAGAATGGTGACAGCTGGCAGCTTTAGTCCCGTGTCTTTCCATGGTCAGATTCAGTAGGAAAGAAAATATCAAGTGGTGACATAAACTTATAATCAGGAACATGCTGCCTGGAACAGAATGCTGAGATACCTTCTGATTGGATGAGTCTAGGCTATCATTGCAGCGGGGATCTAGACTCCCAATACACTGAGTGGCCAAGTCAGTCACCTGTTCCACACTTAGCCATAGGGGAATGTTATCTCAACTTTATTTGTTCCCAAAGAAAATTCAAGGTGCCTTTATCAGAAGAGAAAGAATGCAGGTAATTAAAGGTCATATGTAGCTATTATGGTGACCAGAGTGCCATATATTCTGCTCTCAAACCAAAAAAAGTATAAGCCAAGGTTTATCAGTATGTGTACAACAGCAAAGACCATACTAATTGTGCAAAAGCATGCCAAATGTAAAATTTTACCTTTCAATAAAAAGCTGTTTCTATCATTGAAAGCGCCATTATTGTGTTTTTCTTTTGAGACAAAAGGTGTTAATGTATGAGCTGTGTTCTCTAAACTAAAACCTCAGTGTTCAGGCTTAATTGCAGTGTTGTCACTTTGTGATAAATAAGTGGGTTTTAGGGTACAGTTTGGGTGCTTAGTCTCTAAAACTTTCACCATCACTGATAAAGTATGTCTCTCTGGGTGACAGACCTGCATTCACTTTTTTAGAGTGTACTTTAAATTCTGTCTAATAAACCTCTTATTCCTCTTACTGATGTGTCCTGAGAGTTCTTTTTCTTTGACAGAAGTCACTGAGCCTGCATCTTGTGGGGTGAGGCAAGTTTCCATATGTCTACTTCGAGGCACCACCTCGGACCCTGTCTCAGGACTGTTTGAACGGGAGAAGGTCAGGGGCTTAGAATCATGATGGGTCCATAGTAAGCCTCAGGGAATGTTCACTATTGAAACTAGCTGTTGTTTTCTGGAATGTGTGTGTAGAAACACAGGTCACTAGGCAAGGATGCAGCACCCGCGAATAAAGAACAAAGGAAGCTCAACCACCTTTCAGCTCAAAAGGGAAACATCTGATGTACAAGTAGTTTCAAAACATGTCTGTAAATTCTTGTGAGGACATGGACTCTAATTTTCCAACTCTTTAATTAAGGCTGACCATAATGATTTACTTTTAATGAATAGATTGCTTGTAATTTAAAATGTCACAAATTTAGCATCTCAGTCTCCACACATTGTCTCTAAGGAGCTGATCCACCATGTTAGAAATCCAGCCACCCTAAAACCAACATGTCAAAATGACCAACTACCAATGCAATATATTGACAGAGATGCCACAGAACCCTTGCTCATTTCATGCCAGGCAGTTTGAGTTGTCCAGTCATGGTAATAGTACTTTGAAAATAGCCTTCGAGATGCTGGTAGCCTCAGCCAAAATCTGACTACAAACCTTGAGGAACAGGAGGAGGAAAACACCTGTCTAGCTGAACCCAGCAACCTCTAAAATCTTGAAAGATAAGATTAATAAATGAATGTTACTTTATACCACTAAATTTGATGTTATGCAGCAAAAGATAACTGGAATAATATATTCATCCCCTAACATATTAAGAATTTTTAAAAGCTAGGTCACTGAGTGGTATAAAAAGGGAATCATTTATACTGATATTTCTTTATGTTCATGCTTTTAAATCACTGACAGATTACGGGTTTAAGGAAAAGGTTCATACGAAGGATGGAGATTTAATTCAATGTAACTCAGGCATATCACTGATACATGGAGGCATAAGAGGTTTTCCAATTCTCCTGTGCAGAGCCAAGCTTCTTAGAATGTATTTCCACATACCCTGAACTTGAAATTGTAGGAGAGAAGACATTACCGATCTCTTCAAGAAGATGCTCATGATTGAGCTGTAAAAGACACAGACTGTGTATATGGCACCCATGCCCAGTCACTGAGCTGCCCTCCTTCTGTGGAATTAAAGGGACTTTAATGCAGGACTCCATTTTGTAACAGGTTGGCTTCTCCAGGATCGGACTCAGACATGAAATACCATGTGAGGATGCTTATTAGGAAACGACCTTGAGTAAACACCTGTGGAAAGGAGACATGGGAGCAGAATTGGACAAAGTGGTTAGGCTGCAATGCAGACCTGACAACCGCCTCAGCTGATTCCCTGGGGAGCTCATACACTAAAACAGGCCATCATAGTTGCGCCATACTAGCCAGAAAGGCTGAACTTTATTCTCCTCTCGAGTCAGTAGCTGGGTAGAGGTTGCCCTAGACAGTGCCTGGCCTTGGGCAGGGCAGCACTGCCGCTGAGGCAATGCCTGGTGCATCACCCGAATGCCTTAAGACAGGTGCAAACTGAGTGCAGCTCATTCATTTGTTTCTAAGGATAACTATGGAGCGCAAATCTCAGAATTCCAAAGAAGGTGACAAGTTTCAACTGGAGCAAAGAGGTAAGAAAAGGAGATTCAAGACAATGACAGTTTCCTAGGAGTTTGGGGGGAAATTCTATGAACCTGTGAATTCTTCTGAATTTTCTGGCTATGTGGTTGAACTCTGGACACTTTAGCCTACCATGGCTATGAATGTATTTTAGTTTCTTGCTGTGAGCCACATTTGTGCTGGGCTGAGATTAGATTTGACCACATCTTTCATTGTTTACTGGGATTTCAAAGGATGTTTTTTAAGAGGAAAATTAGAAAGGACATGGAATTTAATAGAAAAAGAAAAACCATTTGGATGCTGATTACTAGAAGCTACTTTTCTTGTACTTTATGCATGGCTGACGGAATCTGACCACCGTCATCCTAGGCTGACCTGAGACTGCTCCCAGCGCCCCCACACCAGCACAGCTGGGCTCAGTGACTCCTATCAGCACCGCTACTGATAGCAGCCAGTACTCCCTGAGCTGTCCCAGGGTTCATCCTTGGACACCCATTACCTCTTGTGCTGTCTCAGGCCTTGTTCTTGGCAGGTAGCTCCTCATCCCACCCCACCTCATGACCTCACAAAAGACCTCACAGCCTGTATGAGAAGATCTGGTCTGGTCTCAAGGCCAGAGTTGTCCTTCTCAGGTTTGTTCTGAAATAAACCTGTCCTGCTGAGCTTGTACCTTTGTTTCTTTTCCTTCTTTTTCCTTACAATGGCTCATTTAATTGCAGAAGACTTGTGATCCTGAAGACCATGTGATATTTCAAGGTAGGACTTTGAGGAATGTGTTATGATTCAATCAACTTAATAGGAACATGCTTCTATGGAAAAAAAAGTCAGCATAGCAAGCTTGAGACCGTTATCTTTAAAAAGTCCTGCATGCAAGGACTGGCCTTGGTTGGTGTGTCTGAACTTAGTTAGGGTTAGAAGGGTTCCTTCAGTTCCCTAACTGATAAGAAGGGTCTTCTCTGAGGGACAAAAATATTGGTACAATGGGAGGTTTGTGCTGACCACCTGCTTTGCTTTGAAGAGTCTGAAATTCTGGAACACGCTGGGTGGAGGGTACTTACATAACCAGCCCTGAATAAAAACTCCAGGCATTGAGTTTCTAATGAGACCCTGGGCTCAATTCCCAGTACTGAAAAAAATATATAAATAAAAGCTAAAAATAAAATTAAATATAACAGCTAACGTGTATTGAAATTTATGAGTGAAGAACTATGCTAATGTTCTTGTATCTTTCTTTTTATCTTACGTAATCCTGAAAACATCTTTGCTTGCTTCAGATGTTTTCTTAAACATCTTTATTACTTTTGCTTAAGTAAAATATCTATGGTTTAAGATAAAACAATAAGATTTCTATATTTGGCTTACTTATTCAAGGTCCCGTAGAATTAAACTTGAACCTAAACTACCTGACTCCATTAGACCTTAACGTTTAATATCCAGAAGAAATACAGCAAATATTCTACCCAGGATCCTGTTTTAGGAATGACCAACTTACTCCCCAGATGCTGCCAGCATGCACTACTGACAGGTTACCACTGCACACCACCCTGGAAATGGATCTCAGCCAGCCAAAGACTGTTCCCCCAGGACAGACTGAGGCTGAGATTCAAAATCATAGCCCCTTGGCTCCATGTCAACAACTATAAAATCTACTCTAGTTCCAGAGCTCCTTCTAAGATTGGTTGATACCTTAAGGCAATGGTCACTCATCACTCATTCTTGTACCAGACCTACCTCTCACACTTCCTCTGGCTATTTCTCCCTAGGCACTTTTTAGTCAACTTTTGTACTCAACCTCAAGGATGTACCCAGGTAACCCAATGAAGGCATATCCTTTCCATACTGTTTTGCTTCTCTAAATAACTGAAAGTTAAATAATTATATTGAAGTTAATGTAATCATACATATTGGGAAATGAAATAATTTAAAATAAACAATTGAAAGGCTTTATGGAACATTTTAAATTACATAGGCTACCTTCCTCCACACATACCATGTCCCTTGCTTACTTTTTGTTTCTGTCACTTTCTTGTAGTTGGGACGAAATACCCAATACCTACAAATTTAAGAAGGAAAGGTTTATTTTATCTCATTGTTACATTTCCTGGCCAGCTGGATCCAAGAAGAAATGGGCAGGAGAAAAAAGAGGGAAGAGGTAGGCAAGGAAATACATCCTTCCAGGTCCCACCCCCAGTGACCACCCAGCTAGGGTGGTCCCACCTGCTAACAGCACCCTTGGACACTGAATCTACCCATGAGTAAAGTGCCCTATCCAACTACTCTCCAAAAGCCTCTGCCCTGAGCACAGGAGAGTTTGGGGGACAGTCTGGATCCAAACCATTTAGGCAGGAATCCAAACCGCCATTGTATTAGGTTGTACCAGAGGCCACTTTAACTCTTCCATCCCCTTATGCTGTCATGTCTGCTAACGATGTATAATTATGGGCGAATAAGGCCCAATAACTACAGCTTTACCATGTAACTTCCGTCACATTCTTTGGTCCTGCTCCTGAGAGAGGACCACCACACCTTGTATTTCTCAAGCTTTATCTCCAGCAGACAGCCACAATTCTTTTTCACTAATCTTTTCTCCTTACAGCCCCATTATGCTCGTAATCTTATAAAAGACCTCATAGCCTGTAGCATAGTTGCTGCTCAGATCCTCATTCCAGTGATGCCTCTCAGAGTTGTTCTAAATAAACTTGTCCTGACTGTTGAGCTCATATCTTTGTTTTTCCTTTTTTTTTTTTTTTTTTTTTTTGCATGTGTGTGTATTTTTGAGATAGGGTCTCTCCATGTAGTTCAGGATGGCCTTGAGCTCACTTTGTAGCCCAGGCTGGTTTCAAATTTACAATAACACTCTTGCCTCGGCCTCCCAAGTGTTGGAATTACAGGCATGCACCATGATGTCTAGTTTTTTTATCCTAACAATTTACATGTCGTTTTTCCTTAAGAAAAAGTATAATGTGTGATATTAAGGTGAATGATTTATGTTACATATTTAATTTATAAAGCAAAATTATAAATTAAGCATTTGAGAATCCTCTACACTCAGAAAATACCAATACTATCCAAACTATCTGTTTGTTTGACTCCAGTCCCATTATCCTGGCTATTTTTTTATGCAGAATTAACATTCCAGAGTTTTGGATTCAGAGAAATTCTTTTACTTATTTTCTATAGTACTTTTTCAGTTTTTATGCTATTGGAAGTACATGTTTATAGTATATAGTGATTACATTCTTTGTGGGGAGTCAGTACATGCACATACCACATCTTAATTCTTTTTTCAAGTTCTCTTTCTCTCCCCTCAGTATGACTGTTTTTTAATCCTTAAAAGTGACAAAATCTTGAAAGTCAAAAAATGGCTGAAGAATTGTTACAGATTGAATAAAAGTGACCAATTGTTTTGTTTACTTTCTTGTTGCTGAGACAAAATCCCCGACACCCAAAGTTAGAGGGGAGTGGTTTATTTTAGCTCACAGTTTGTAGAGGCTTCATTCCACTGTGGGCTGGCTTCAAAGCAGGACACAGGGCAGAGGGGAGACAGTCCATCGCTGGGCATGTAAGAAGGAAGCAAACAGGAAGCTTGGCTTCTTTCTGTCCCTGTGTATTCTATCCAGGCTACAAGCCTATTGGTGGCTGCCACCCATACCCACGGTGGGGCTTCTGTTTTCCGTAAACCCACTCAGCCATACTCAGAACCACACAGTAATTCACTAAGTGGACTAACTCAATTATCATGTCCATAATTCATGTTCTCATACCCTAAATCCAGCTACCTCCCCAAACCCACACCTATAAGCGCATGAGGCTTTGGGGGTGACATCTGGATACAAGCTATAACACCAACCATCTGACGTAACCAAGACTGAAACATTTCCTGGGGTGGAAAGTTCTTTGTGAAAATCAGACTGAGTTAAGCACCTATAAAGAAAACTAAGAAGACACAAAAGTACAAGTAATTCATGATTTTGAACCTGGTCTTTTGCCTATAAATGGCAGTACTGGGACCAATGATGAAATTTGAATGGGTTTCATAGCTTAAATGAGATAAGGTCTGCTATGGTTTAGACTTAAAATGTCCCCCCCAAAGCCTCATGTTTGGGGGTGGGGCTGGGGAATTGGACAGATCACCGAGGGTATGTCCTGGAAGGGTGTATACTTGTCCCCAGCTGCTCCCTTCTCTCTGTTTCCTGGCTCTCATGGATTGAGCACCTTTTCTCTGCCAGGCCCCTCTGTCCTGATATTTCTTCCTTCGAGTCAGCAATCATGGACTGAAACTATGAGTCAAAATAAACCAGGCTTCCATTAAGTCATGGGTGTCAGGTATTTTGTCCAAGGGGCTGGAAAGTTACAAATACAATGTCAGTGTTAAATACCTTATTTCCATGCTTGCAGGTTTTAGGTAAAGGTCTGTCCTTACTTGTAGGAATTATACTCTAAGTCAGAAAATGAGAAACGATTTCATTTAAGGGCTGAAAAATAAGCATTTTAGGATTTATAAACCCTACAGTCTTTATTCCAACTATTCACCTCTCTGGCATAGCTCAAATGGAGCCCTAGAGAGTATGCCAATGAATGAACTGCTTGTGTTCCATGAAACTTCAAAAACAGGCTACTGACCAGATTTGGCCAGCAGCCCTTAGTTTACTGTCCCTTGCTCTAACATACCTGGAGAGATGGGGTATCCTATCAGCTACTTATTTTCAAATTATTCCAGAAAAAGTGTTCATTGTATTATTCTTTTAACCTTTCACTAAGGTTAAACACTTTCAAAATAAAAATTTTCTTTAAGGTTAAAGACATTTCCAGACAAACAGATTGATAAAGTACACAATTTATAAGCTCTTTCAGAGAGAACTGCAAAGCATAAGAACCTACCTTAGGAAGAAGAGTAAACAAGTTCCTGCAGGAAGTCAGTACAAGCAGAGAGACCCAGCCAGATCTGCCTCTGGCTGCTGGCTGCCACCATCAAAATGTTTGCTTCCCAAGGGCAGCCAGCATAGGCAAGTATATGCAGGCAGGTAAGTCCTGTTTACCCTCAGACCACCATTGGAGACCCTTGCTTCCTTCAGGCAGCCATTGCCCATCAGGAAAATCAAACAAACATACTCCTGTGTGCCTGCCACCATCATGGGAGTCTCAGTGTAAATATGTAGGCTGAGAGAAGAAGCAGTCCTACTGCCACACACTCCTGACCATTGGGGAAGCCCCAGTGTAGCTGCATGGGTCTGGAGAAGTCTGCCCCATATCCTGCTACTTCCCTGGGAAGCTAGGATCAGAGAAACCCAGTTACCTGTCCCATTCCCCTACACCACAGAAGGGCAGCCATTGTGGGAAATGCCTGGGACCCCACAACTGGCTTGTTGGGAGGAACCCAGTAGAGTGTCAATTAAGAAGGAGCAAAAGGCAATCTCAGATCTCCAGCCCACACAGAACAAGTCTGGGAGACATAGTCATAGAAGAAAATGGAAGTCACACACCTGAAATCTCTGAAAGGCTAGCAACTGAAGTAAGGAAAACACTTCATGAGACTGTAAAAGTAATCAGAACAGAAATAATGCCTCAAGTCAAAGTAAAAATCACAAACATTATGAGAGAATTGCTGGACATATTAAAAGAGGACATAGGAAAAAAAGAGGAGCATATGAAAATGATGTAAACCTTGAATGAACAATATAGAAAGGAATTACAATACAAGAAACAGAGATGTTTACAGAAGTAATAACAGAAAACTTCCTAAATATGGTAAAAGGATCTGGCATACAGATAAGCAAGGCATATAGGACTCCAACTAGTCATAACCATAGTAAACCTACACCCAGACATATAATAATAAACATCCCAGAAATTCAGCATAATAACAGCCAACGTGACACTACATGGACAAAAACTGGAAGCTTTCACTCTAAAATCAGGAACAAGACAAAGATGTCCACTATCACCACTCCTATTCAATATAGTTCTGGAAATATTAGCCATAGCAATCAGACAAGAGGGAGAAATAAAATGCATAAAAATAGGAAAAGAAGTTAAATTACCGTTATTTGCAGATGACACGATACTTTACATAGAAAAGACTGTTAGAGGTAATAAACAAATTCAGCAGCATATCTGGCTACAAAGTCAGCACTAAAAATTCAATAGCATTCCTATACACAACAAAAAACTCCCCGAGAGAGAAATTATGGAAATATCACCTTTCACAATAGCATCTTAAAAAATGAAATACCTAGGTATCAACCTAACCAAGAATGTAAAAGACCTATATGCTGAAAATTATACTACTCTAAAAAAGGAGATTGAAGAGGATATCAGAAAATGGAAGGATATTCCTTGCTCTTGGCTAGGAAGAACCAACATTGTGAAAATGGCCATACTCCTAAAACTGTTATACAGATTTAATGCAATCTCCATCAAAATACCATCAACATACATTACAGACCTAGAGAAAACATTCCTAAAATTCATTTGGAAACGGAAGAAATCTTGACTAGCAAAGGCATTCTGGGCAACAAAGGCAAGACAGGAGGCATCTCAATTCCTGACTTGAAACTATACTACAAAGACACAGTTTTAAAATCAGCATGGTACTGGCAAAGAAATAGACCTGAGGATCAATGGAACAGATTAGAAGATGCAAGCACTACTACAAAGACACTCAGCCACCTTATATTTGACAAAGAGGCTAAACAAGTTCACTGGAAAAAAGATAACCTCTTTAATAAATGGAGTTGGAAAAATTGGCTTTCCACATGCCGAACACTGATAATAAACCCATGCCTATCACCATACACTAAAATCAAAATGGATCAATGATCTAAATATTAAAACAGAAACAATAAATCTACTGGAAGACAAAGTAGGTAAAAATCTTGGAGACATAGGGGTAGGGAGAGAATTCATGAATAAAATGCAAACCACAAGGGAAATAGTTGAAAGAATAAACAACTAGGATCTCATATTACTAAAAAGTTTTTGTACTTCAAAAAAAGATCACCAACAAAGTGAAAAGAAAACCCACAGAATGGGAAAGAATTTTAGCAAACAATCCCACAGCAAAGGACTTATATCCAAAACATATAAAGAGCTGAAAAACATCAAGCCCCCAAATTCAAAGACCCTCTCCAAAAATGGGCATCAGAGATGAACACACAGTTCTCAGATAAATGGCAAATAAATATATGAAGAAATGCTCACCATCACTAGTCATTTGAGAAATGCAAATTAAAACAGCACTGAGATGTCATCTCACCCCAGAAAGAATGGCTGCCATTGAGAAAACAACTGGTAACAAAAGCTGGTGAGACTGCAGGGGGAAGAAGGAGCACTTCTCCACTGCTGGTGGGAGTGCAGACTGGTGCAGCCACTCTGGAGGCCAGTATGGAGATTCCTCAAAAAACTAGGATTGGAAGTTCCATTCACTCCAGCTATTCCCCTCCTAAGTATTTTCCCAGAAAAATTGAAAAGTTCATGTCACAGTGATATATGTGCACCCATGTTCATAGCAGCACAATTTGTGACAGCTAAGTCTTGGAAACAACCAAAATGCCCATCAGCCACAGAGTGGATGAAAAAAATGTGATATTTTTATACAATGAAATACTACTCAGCTATAAAAAAGATGATCTTGAGGCCTTTATGAGTAAATGGAGGCAACTTGAGAACATCCTCATTAGTGGAATAAACAAGACTCACATTAGTAAATATCACGTTGTCTCTCTAGTGTAAAAAATAATAAGAATAGACAGAATAATGGTATCCAAAAAGTATAATAGATATAAAAGTATAATAGATATAATAGATATTGTAAAAGTGAAAGGGAAGGAAAGTTCTCTAAAGGATATAATGATATACATAGTGTGTAAAATAGATGACCATATTACTGATGACCATATTCCTGATCATTGGACGGAAGAGTTTGTACTGTCAATGTTTGAATGTCTAGCCACTTTTTATGCTTTGACTTTGTAACTTTAACAACTATTGTTAAGTTAACAATATGTAATGTATCAACTAGTGATTTTATGATGTTAATTTTTTTGAACTCTGTATTCTACTTTTCTTCTTGTTTTTTCTATTATTCTTTTTGATTTTCTTTTCTTTCCTTCTTAAAATTAAAAAGAAACACAGGGAGAGTGGATCAAGAAACAAGATCCATCAATATACTGTATATAATAAACATTTAACTCAAAAGGAAATTTACAGACTGAAAATCAAAGGAGGGAAAACAATTGTTCCACATGACAGGAGTCCAGAAAAAAAGTAAAGGTGACTTGCCCATCAGCCACACAATGTATAAGAAAGATATGGTACTTTCATACAATGGAAAGCTACCCAGCCATAAAGTAGGATAATCTTGAGACTCTTGTAGGTAAACGAACACAACAGGAGATCATGTTCATGGGTGAAATGATTTGAACTCTTACATGGTGAACTCTAGCATGAAAAACAGGAGTTAGTGGAATCCAAAAAGAACAATAGATATTATGAAAGTGATAAGGGAGGAAACGGGAGGGGAAGATCATCACCACTGTTAATTTCTTGTTGTCTTGTCTTGAACTGTTGTATCATTTTCATAATTTTCTTAGGTTTGGTTTTGTTCTGTCTCGTTTTGTTAGATTTTACTGTTTCTGAAGGTATGGACAGCTATTTTGAAGAAAAGAAGAGACAGTATGGGGGCCATTGTTGATTCCTATCATCTTGCTTTGAAGTCCTGTAATGCTTTCATTCTTTTGTTTTGATTGGTTGTATACTGTTGTGTTTTGTTGGATTTTATTGTGTGTGAAGGTATGGACAGCTATTTCAAAGAAAACAAGGGACATTATGGTAGTCTCTTTTGATGTCCTGTTGTCTTGTTTTGAAGTCCTGTATTGCTTCCTTTGTTCTGTTCTGATTTGCTTGGTTCTGTTTTGTTTTGTTTTGTTTTACTCTCTTTAATATAAAAAAGAGTGAACATGAAAGAAAGCAGTTTTCAAAAATGAAATTGATAAACATGTTGCTAACTCGAAATAAATTGAGTCTTAGAAGCACTAATTTTGGAGTATTCACAATAACAAAAGAATAGAAAAATGGAGTAAAGTTTTCTCAGGTCCTTGTTTGGGAAGATGTATTAACTCTAAACTCTGTTAGATCTAAACTCTACTAAGGAATAGACATAAACTTGTAAATTTAAATCCACTGAAGAAAGGAAGAGGGAACAAAGACAAACCATCACTCTAGTAAGACAGAATGTCACATTTCATAACCATGGTATGGCACCAAGGGTGAAAGATTATTTAGAGTCAAAGTCAAATTCATACTCCAAGAAGGCCAGAGGCCTTCCAAGAGACACCAAAAAGAGTCTCATAAAGACAGCCCCAACAGAAGCCTTTGTGATATTTTAGCGATAGAATAAGGAAGCAAGGATTAGGAAAAAAAAAGAAAAGAAAAAGTAAAAGAAAGGCAACTAGGCAGGAGCTCCTGGGGGGGAAGAGAAAGGACAGGGAAAGGTTATGGTGGTTTGCTAAATGATTGACCTTTGGACAAATATAAAAAATAAACTGGGTTATGGAAAGAACAAAGACCAGAACACTTATTCATTAAGGAAATGTATTTTGATCCTGTTACAGGAAACTGAGTTAGACAGAAATATTATAGGCAGTCAGACAAGAATGGGCCTTGAAGGAGCCAGTGCAGAAGCCCAGATACCTTGCAACCGAGGAGGAGACAGACACCTCCCTGCTGTTGGCCAAACCTCAAGAAAAAGATCAAACAAATGCACCCACATCTTGAGGAAAAACATCTGGAGGAAGCCATGAATCACCATTCAACCCCTACAGGAAGAGTCATTGCTCTTTAGGCATGCCTGCTTCTTTAGGACTTGCCTCTCCCATTTGCCCCCAATTTAATCAATTTTACCTGAGCAATTAATCTTATTGGTTGACCACAGCTCTGTCCCATCTTATGCCCACCTTGTGAGTTCCCATTTTTTCCCCATTTACAGGGCTGCAAGAGTACAGTCAGGTTCTGTCAGTATGAAAGGAGGCTCGAGTTTCCCCCAGGCAACTATATCAGAAACAGGAGGTGTAAGTATATGTGCCCAGTATACCATGCCACTTACTTTTGGTGTATCATTAAACAAAAGCAGAATAGAATTGCCATGTTAGATTTATAGGTGACTTGTATTGTCTTTGAATGGAAGAGATTTACTGGGGTGGAAGGATGTGGGTTTTTGTAGCATCTGTTCAATCTGGATGGTAAGCTGTTCAATGACTCACCAGGTAGGGCCAGGTAGTGCTGCAGAGGGCAACAGACTTAGTGTCCTCCTCTTGTTGCCCATCTCTGGAGGGGAAGCAGCACCTCCTGCAGCCCATGGATGGCTTGCTTTTCTTTTTCTTTTTTTATTTTAAAGGGAGTAAAATTAAACACAACAAACTAGAACAAATAGGACATAAGAAAGCAATGTAAGAGATACAAATTTCAAAGCTAGACAACCACAGATCTTCATTATCTATCATACTGTCTCTTGTTTTCTTCCAAATAGTTGTCCATATCTTCACATACAAAGAATTCATACAAAACAACATAGTATAAAACTGATCTGAACAGAATGAGGAAGGCATTTTAGGTCTTCAAAGCCAGACAATAGGGAAGTCACTAATGGCTCTCATAGTGTCTCTCGTTCTCTTCAAAATAGCTGTCCATACCTTCATGTATGTTGAGATTAAACAAAACGGGGAGGGGAGTGGTTGCTTGGTTTCCTGGCACCCCAGGTCCCAGCACAACATGGGTCTCAGGAGACACCAGTGGCTCCCGCCCTCTGCCGCATCAGCCTGCCACACTCACAGCCACTCACCAGGGAGGGAGTTGATTTGTTTGTTTTTTGAGACAAAGTCTCACTATGTAGCCCAGGCTGGCCTCAAACACACAGCGATCCTCCTGCCTCAGCTTCCCTACAGGCCTGTGCCATCACACCTGGCTGAAAGTTAATTTTTTAGTAGTAGTGAGCTATTTCTGTCTAATGAATTGACCATTTCACTGCCCAAGTTTTAAAATGGCCAACAGACCATAGAAAGACATCTCTTTAGGCTCCTGCTTAAAACCAACAGCGTCAGAAAGCTGCTGGCCTTGATTCAGGGCCAGGATGGCTTGCTTTTCACTTGACGATAAAACAGATACATACCCCCTCCTCCAAGTGAGAAATTCCACAGGGCCCAGCCCTTGGGCCCAGATAAATTCCATCCTTTGTGGGGGAAAAAAAGAGTGTTTTTGCCCTGCTATGAAGCTGTCTGAGTCACAACTGCAAAAATTTAAAGTGGAGCGGCTTTACGTAATTATCCCTGTGGGTGAAGTCTGTCTTAAGGTTTTCTCCCACTTTTGTTTGGTGTTTTAAGTAGTAAATCTTTCCCCCAGAGGGTGATTGATAGAGTAGGAATAAAGCACTGTATGGTGGCCCTTTGACCCTCTGGGCTGATGCAGATTAAAGGGAATCTTCTTCGGCATGGGGTTCAAGAGCTGCCAAATCCTGTAGCAGTATCAACAGAGAAATGCACATACGTAGGCTGTCCAAAAGATTTGTAGTGAGTCATGTTCATTTGCCAAATTTAATTGCCTTTAAACTGTGAGAGTGACTCTTGCATGAGTAGATTTTATCAAGCATAACTGTTTTAGAAGTTAAATTCCTGCAAAATGCCAACAGATAGCAATTATAAAGTTTCACAGAGAAAATGAGATCGAGGGCAGCATAATATTTTAATGTAAAAATCATGATGGCATTATATTAGAATAATTAGATTTTATTATCTCTGAAACACATTTAAGAGTTTATCTTAGTGTAGAAAAAAATTTTAGTCCTTTTCATTGATCTAATTACAAGATATTAAATGTTATAAACTGTTGTCTAAATTTGTTACCTCCTAATGGAATGTCATTTGAGGAGAATGTACTTGTCTTTATAAGTACTTTCTATGTTATCTACTCCTAATCTTTTAATTTCTAAAGTGGACACTGCCTAGATTGTGCCATGTTTGGGTATCTTTAACTGTGATAAGATAATCACATAACAATCACATAAATAAAAACATGGAAAAATATTTGCGTCATCTGGCTGGTTATACCATGCTATATTTCATCAGAAATAACTGAAACACAAGTAAGATGCTTGAACCTAAAAAGAATTTATCACCGTAAGTCAGCCATGTGATAAGAAAGTTTTGGTTTTTTTCAATTTTTTTTGAATCATTGTAAACTTGGGAAGCACAAATATAAAGCTCAATTTACTATGAGGTTAGCAATGATTGGTATCACAGATATATAGAAATCTTCATGTATATTTAGTTTCTACTCTTAAGACAAAATTTAGTTTCCATTACCATATTTTATAATATGTAACTATATTGACAAGAATTAAAGACATCTTTACAATTCTGATAAATTTAGGAAATTGTGTTAATGACTGCAAATAGAGTTACTACCCAATATACAAATATATCTCCTTTATAAAATAGCAAAATATTTATTTAATCAAAGTCAATAGATGTGGATCAACTTTAAATGTCAGCATCAAATTTAAAGAGATGTCAAAGTTTGAATACCATATATGTTTAGACCTATTAGTTGCCTCATACATATTTAACAAGTGTTCTTAACTCTACGAACTTAACTTTCAAGCTTAGACTCACAGTGTAGCTTGTTTTTAGCTGCATACACACAACAATGTTCACATTTGCAAATTAGGTCATAAACTAAGATAATAGTTGTTTTGAAAGGGTCGAGACGCCCGCTGCGTGTAGGAAGAAGCCAACAGACGCCCTCTCATGCAATATGCAAGGGGTTTTATTTGTTGTCCAAGCATGCGTGGGGCCCACTGAACACGCAGGAACAGAGAGCCACGAGGTGTGCCGGAGCATGGCTTTTAAAACTACCGAACAAAGGGAGGAGGGGTCTTTGCAAGCGTGGTCAAGAAGCAGATGGCATTGGTTAGTTTAAATGGCTTTATACATTCATTGGAGGGGGCGACCATAGGGTGGTCTAGAGTTGGGCAGCGGAGGGTGCTTCCTAATATGGGCAGCAGATGCCCAGGGAAGGTACATTCCATAAATTCCTTAAACATGGAATGGGGCTGTTTCTACCTCACAACCCAGGTTTTCTAGTCAGCTTAATCCTTGTCTGAATTTAATCTAGGCAGCTTTAACTATAATGGCTCAATTCCCAGAATATTGGGAGGAGATGAGCGGCATGGAGCAGTGTAGACCATGCACTGTTAACAAGAGAAAATTTCTCTTACAGTTTATTTAATCAATCATGAACAGATTATTGAAAGCATTTTACAGATTAATATTTAAATATTTTTAACTCTTTTTTTTAAACACCAAGTACATTTATTAGATATTCTTTAACTCTTAAAGCTCACTTTTTTTGTTTGTCTTTTTGGTACCGGGAATAGGATCCACAGCCTCACACTTGCCAGGCAGGTGCTGTACTGCTGAGCTATACTCCTGGCTCAAAGCTCACTTTTTAATAATCAAAAGCCTAATGACAAAAATGTAAGAAAAATTTTAGTAAAACATAGAAACTTTGCTTTTAAATTTAGTTTTATAAGTGTAGCCATCTTAGTATTTTTAGAAAACCATATTGTTTTGGACATAGAAAATTTAACCTTTTACTGAGTGTGGTGGTGTACACCTGTAATCCCAGCACTCGGGAAGCTGAGGTATGAGCTTAAGGTTTGAGGTCAGCCTAGGCTACAAAGTGAGTTCAAAGCCAGCCTGAATTGCATGGTGAAACCTTGTCTCAAAAAGACAAAAAAAAAAACCAAAAAACCCAACATACATGTTGCAGCTGAATGGGTCAAAATAGGCTAGGTTCCTGTGTACAATGAGGAAAGAACTGCCAAGCATACACCTTATAGTCTATGGTACATTTAATGATGAACAAGGGGCAGCAGCAGGAACAGGGAGAAGTGTGAATGGGGGAAAAGGAGCCTTTGAAACTCAGGCTTCCAGTATTTATAGGCTCAGACATTCGTTTTTCCTAGGTGTATCCCACTATCTCTAGTGATGTCAGCAATCTTCCAGGTCTCTTGAGATTGAGCCTGAGTAATCATTAGGGCAATGGTGTGCTTACAGCTGAATGAAGGGAAGGAAGTGACTCAGCTCCTTTGTTTTCTAACTGTGACAGTCTCCCCAGAGAGTCCTGTTCCCCAAAAATCTTTTGAGTGGAGTTGAGGGAGGAAGTTCTATTTTTTTGCAGCTACTTCTGGCTGGATAAGGGCCTTGACACTAGATTCATGGAGACCAAGGAATCGTCACCTGACTGTTCTAGGGGCTTAGGAAGCTGAACCCATTCTCTGAAGAGTTTTTGAAGGACTGTGGTCCTGGGAGCAAGTGCTGATCTTGAATTGTAGTCATCACCAGTAGTTCGAGGGCTGTGAAAAAGAAGAAACAAATTTGAGTGAGAGATTAAGTGTGTAAAATGTAAATAGGAAAACTTTGAGAAGCAGCAAGAAAGGTCATGTTGCACAATAACAAAAAACTCAACTCCAGATATTTGTCCAGGATATCCATGACTCAAATAGTTTTTTATGAATCTTAGAAGCACTTTGTTTCAGTTGTTAAGAGATCTAACCCCCTCTGATGTCATGTGGTCACTGGTGCTGTGAGTGTATCTGGTCTTTAAGGAAGGCAATAATCCGGTCAAGTTCACCTAGGCCGTCTGTCAAGTTTTAGGTGGTATGGATTTTATCTGCATGATCACTTGGGGTTTGGCCATCTCTAGGTGAGAATAAACAAACTTTATCAAGAGATTAAGGTACACACGACCAAAGCGTGAGCACTAGAATGGAGAAGCAGACCGGGGAAGGAGCCACATCAGATATTATTCTTCAGGAATTGGGATAGTACTTGTAACCAGGCTCCTAGACCTGTCTACAGGTGTAGCTAGAAACGGTCAGCAAAGGGCTGTGATTGGGGTCCTTTTTTATGTTCAACCTTTTTTATGTTTTATATAGGTTAAACATAAAAAGACTTTTATATGTCTTTGGTTATACTCCTATTCTGGGTATTCAAGGCCAAGTTAAAGTGGGACCTGTATCAGCTAAAATTTACCTTCTTGCTGTCTATCAGAGTCAATCATGTCTCACTAGGCGTTACTAATGGAGCCATAGGTGGAGCCTCTCAGCTCCTACGTCAGTGTCATCCACCAGGACCACACGGCTTCTTGTGACAGCATGGCAAACTTTGTATCTCTGGTGACTCTCTTTTCTAGCACACCATGTTTTAGTTCCTGTTCTCTGGAATATAACAGTATATCCTTGTTTAGGGGGTTGGGTGACTCACCAAAGTTATAGGATCCTGTAAAGAGGTTTTCTCATGTCATGGGTCCTTGTTGACCTTGGAGGGCTGGAGCAAAAATATTTGCTTCCTTTTCAGCCCAGTTACCTTTTGTCTTTAAACCTTAGTTGTTGAACACCCAGAAGGTCAGTTGCACCATTACTGAAATGGGAGCAGTGAACTTAAATATCATAATGTCACCTGGCTATCAAGCACTTTTAAATATAGAATACAGACAGAGGACTGTTATTTTTCACCAATCATGGTTGTTTTAGAAGTTGAATCCCTGCATAACATTAACAGATAACAATTATAAAGTTTAATAAAGAAAACTTGAGATCAAGAGCCACACATAGGAGCCTGGGGACATAACTCAGTGGCACAGCACCTGCTTGGCAAGTACAAGGTCCTGAGTTCAATTCCCAGTACCAAAGGAAAAAAAAAAGAACCATACATAATATTTCAGCATGATGATCTTATCTTTGAAACACAATTAAATGCCCAGTATAGAATGGCCTTTTTAGTCAGTCATCTCTATCTGACCACAAGACATTGAATGATACTAAGAAATTCTCACCTAATTTGCTATTCTTCAGTAGTGTCTATAAATAGACCTCAGGAGCTTTTGCTGTTTATCCTATAATTTTTAGTGTCTGACATTGTCTGGAGTGCTTAGTGCCTGAGCACCTCAAATGTGGTCAAGATACTCATTACAAAAGCTTTTAAAAATTATCATTTGGTTGCTGGTGGCCTCATGTTGGCTTGACATGCATCTCTTATCACAAGTAGCTGGAACAGAAATAAGAGAAAGGCCAATATCTGAGTCTAAAAGCAAAGTTTATCACTGTAAACAACTCTAGTTTTATGTCTCTGGAGACCTACACACCTAGAAAGCGCGAATGTATTTAGAACACCATGAAATCCACAATAACAAGTGCAACAGCTATATGGGAATCTTTGCCTCTTAATTTAGTTTCATACCAAGAGCATCTTTTAATAAGAAAACCTTACTGTTTTATCCACAGAAAATCTCATCTCTGGATGATACTCAAAAGAAACATATTACAGGCAGCTGCCTGGGAACATTCATTCCACTCTTTATTCACTAATGGGCCCTTCCAATAATTTCCATAGCCTTGCGGGACACACACCTCAATAAACATTGCTAAACATATTATTGAAACTATAAGCAGTCTGGTCAGAATTTTCCCTATAGGTCATCAATTAGCAGAGATCTTTTGTAATGTAATAAGAAGGAAAAAAACCCTTTTATGCCCATGAAAGCAAAGACTGTTATTAAGAAGGGATTTAGGCTGATGATGTGTATTATTGAAATAGATCTATTTCTCTTTAAAACTGTTAATAAATGCATGAGGATCCCTAGGGATACTTTTTCTTTTATCAATGAACCTATTTGTATAATAAAAACCAGTTAGTTTGCCTTGTGGAACAGCATTTTAGAAAGGAGAGAGAAATGAAAGGAGTTATTTTTCAGCAGTGTCTAAGGGTAGAAAGGCTGATAAATTTGGACCAAAGCATTTACATTTATTCTTCTAGAGTCTGAAGGTCAAATCCAGACCAGTTTTTAGGGAACATAGCCTGGAAGTGAAGGTCAGCTTCACTTTAGAGGGGTCACAGGGAGGGAGAAACCTGGTCCCAGAATGCAGCTCTGGGATCCTGAAGAAGAGAACCTCTGGGAGCCTGAGAACTAAATTCTTACCAACTTGAGGACAGAAAGGCAATCCAAACCAAAAGCTTTCGGATAACTCCTTATCAAAACATGTCTCCAAAGACAAAACCTATGATTAACTCTCACTGCATCAGCAAACAGCAATTTAAATCACTAAGCAAAGAAGATGAAGTACTTAGCTTTTAACTTTCTGAGAGCTAGAGAAAAAGAGTAAGAAAAATCAAATGTCAAATTGGAGATGCTCTTTTAAGATTTGTAGTTTTGGGTTCATGGACCGTGTTTAAGTCTTTCTAAAGATGACAGATCCCTTTTCCTGATAAAATTGTCCCACTTTGCCTTAACTTGCTGGCTTGACTTTTGTTGTTCTTAGCATTCTCTCTCTTTTTTCATTTTTTAATTTGAATTCTTATTTTCATTTTCTTTTCCTATTTTTAACTTGTACTTTCCTATTTTTTGTTTTCATTTTTTTCTTTTCCTATTTTTATGTTCTTTTGTTTTCCTATTTTCATATATATATATATATATATATATATATATATATATATATATTTGTAAAACAAGTCCAATTGGCATATGATATAATTATGCAGCCCTCTCTCTGACCCCTTCTCTAGGTCCTCTAGGTGATCATAAGGGAAGGGAATTTTCAGAGGGAGCTGAGGGAAGAAGGGGAAGACTTTTTAGGGGAACTTCCTTTGTTTGGGTAGATTGTATACACAGAGGTGCAGATCACATGTATAGTAGCTAGCTTTTATATAAAAAAAAAGAAAAAAGTCATACACATACACATCTCCCCATGGCATGGAGATACACTTGGAAGGTTATTTCAGGAACTACTAATATGGTTATCTAATTACCTACAGAAGTCATAGTGACAGAGTAAAAGAATCTGATCTCTCTGAATACACATTTTTATATGGTTTTGATTTTTTGAGCCAAGAAAATCAAAATTAAAGTTTTACATTTCTTAAAAGGAAATAATGTCAATAGGATGGGAAGAAATTCTAAAATTAAATCTGAACAGAAACAATGACTCTGATTGTATATCTTATGAATAAAAAACATAAGGAAGGAAGCATTTTTTTTTGAAATTTAAAGATAAAGTTTATTGAAGATCTGAAAAACAATCCCTAAAAGATTGACTTTTCCAGAAAACTGTAGCTACACAATGCATTGCATATATCGGATTAAAACATGCATTGACAAAAATACAAAAAACATGAAGCAACTCACCCTTCTTCAACAATCTGAGCAAAGACAAACTGTTTCAGGAACAACATGGATGATTTGCAAAGGGTGGGCTCTTCAAGCACTGTTTTTAAAAGTGCACAAATGGATGAATGTGCTCAGTTCTCTACACTGAATTGGACCTCTGGCACTAGGAATCAGAGCATTTTGTCATATAGCATTAACACGTATTGTAAAAGTGCGCAATGTGAAAGGAACCAGCATTCAAAAGCAGCTTTGTCAACTAAGCAATGAAACACTCTACACCATGTCTCTCTGTTGTCCATCATTAAATACACTGGTAGCAACACTGAAAAGACAAAAAAAGAAAAAGGAAGTGTAACCCTTTTTATTTTCTCTGTTTAAAATCAAACAAAACAAGCATCCACTCTGTTATACACTAACACCTTCAGATTACATCATTTGTACCAGAGAAAGACTAGGAACAAAAACGTGTTGACAGAGATCCAAACAAGAGCGAGTACCTCACACTCCGATAGTGCTCAGGAGGGACCACTTCACCATCACGGGCACTAAACAGAGTTGCCAAATTCTTCACTAGATGCTTGAGGAAATCATGAAGATAATTCAGGAATAAAGTAAGGCTCTTCTTATCCAGAGGTATATGGCCCAACATCGCTCCAATTTGTACTTCAAAATGAAAAAGGCATATAAACAACAATGGCAAAGAGCCCAGAACACCGACAATATAGGCCTTCAAAACAAGGTGGTATGAACATAACTAGGGTTGTTATTTTACGTAATGATCTTCAAGAGTTCCTCAGATCGCCATACAATAACATGCACAATTGCTCCAATCCTGTGAATGTTAACTATTTTGTTCTAAGAACTTACAGAATTTGTAGCACAATCACCTTAGCTATCCTGTGTGTTTATATAATTTTAGACATTTTTTCTTTTCCCTTCTTTTTGTTTTTCCTCATTTTCCCTGAGATATTTTTCCTCCTTTAAGCAGATTCTTATCCTTTCACTGTAATTACTGAGTTTTTTGTATCTTATGTACTCTTACCATTTCTTACACTAGGGAGACTAGAATTTACAAATGGGAGTTTGATTTATTTCACTTATGAGTATTTGCATCCATTTACAATACGTGTTAATGCTATATGACAAAATGCTCTGATTCCTAGTGCCAGAGGTCCAATTCAGTGTAGAGGACTGAGCACACTCATCCATTTGTGCACTTTTAAAAACAGTGCCTAAAGAGCCCGTCCATTTCACATATCTCTATGTGATGGTTCTTTTCAGTTTTCACGTCAACATCTTGCTGTTGCAGACCAGCTGTCTTCTCTCCTGGAGCAGCCCTCTCATCTTTCCCTCTGCACAGTGCTCCTGATTGGTCTTTTGAAGTTCTCTCTGCCTCTGCAGATGGGTCCAGATACTTGAGTACTCTGCTTTCTGGAAGCCCCTCATCCCAAGTAGGGGCCAAGAGCGGGTGGTGTACTCAGGTAGCTCCTTCAGGAACAGGAAAAAGTGCTGCAATAACCTCATGTGTTTTCAGAGTGCCTGGGCCTCAAGTCATTTTTATTCCAACCATGGAGTATATAAAATATTGTACCTTTATGGTAACCTTTACACACTTTGCTTCATAAAGAAGAGGCCCATGAAAGCACAGTACACATTCACTGTCCTGGAACTTGGGCTTTGGGTCCTGCTTGGGCACCATTTATAAGTAATTTGCCACCTCCTCTCACCAACCCCAGTTCTTGCACCCTACTCTGTACCCTACCCAAGCTCACATTGGTTGCACTGTCACATATAGCTGCTCTACATCCTGGGCCCCAGAAGGAATACTTTAAGTTGATTTTTTTTTTGGTCTTTTAGAAACAGGGTCTTGCTATGCAGTTCAGGCTGGCCTTGGACTTCCTTTATAGCCCAGGATAGTCTCAAACTTACAAATGATTCTCCTGCCTCAGCCTCCAAAGTGCTGGGATTACAGGAGTGTACCACCATGCCTGGCTTTAAGTAGCCCTTTAAAAAATATTTTTGTTAGTACATATTTGCAGTACATAATGGTTACATTCATTCATCATGGGGACTTGGGGCAGGTACATAACACACCTTCATTCTTTTTACTTTTTCTTCTCTCTCTCCCATTCGCCTACTGCCATCTCTAGATCCCCTTCTCATTTGCAAAAGATCTACCTCCCTGATTCCTATTATGTTTTATTTTGCCCTACATTCACATTTTGGGCTTCTCCTATAAGTGAAATTATACAGTGCTTAAGCTTGTATGTCAGGACTGGGGATTTTGCTCGGTGGCATAAGCACTTGCCTGGCAAGCGCAAGGTCACAAGTGTTATGCCCAGTACCAAAATAATAACAATAACAATAATAATAATAAGCTTGTATGTCTAATTTATTTCACTTACTGTTATGGTCTCAGTGTGCAAGTATTTTCCTGCAATGGTGCAAGCTTGTCCTTATGTATGATACTGTGGTACTCCATTGTATGTAAACACATTTCTTTATCCGTTCATCTGTTGATAGACAGACATACAGACCACTTCCAATACTTAGCTGTTATGAGTTTTGTTATCATAAACGTGGGTATGCATGTATCATTATAATATATCTTTAAATCTTTGGGAAAGGTGCCTGGGTTGTTTCTTCACTCTATGGGCTGTTTCCCTTTCTGTGCAGATTCAAACAGCTTTTGAAACCAGTACTCTGCTTATACACCTTCAAAAGATTGTATTCAGTGGTTACAAAGAACTATACAGAAATCTTACACTTTATTTAGCATATTTTTTATTGCTAGTGCTGTTGAAATTTGCTGTAGTCCATTCAGGCTCAAAGTCTGTAAAGCATCATGGATTAGATGTCTCAGAAACTACAGGACTTTAGTGCTCATAGTTCTGGAGACCAACTGTCTTCTTGATGGGAAGTTTAAGATCAAAATGCCAGCAGATGCTATGTCTGAGGAAGCTGTCTTCCTGATGCACAGGTTGGATGTGTCCTCAATAATAGATAGCAAAAGAGTTCTCTAGGTTCTCTTTTATAAGGTATTAATCCCACTCATGAGGGCTCCACTCTCATGATTTAATCATCATTAAAGGCCCCTACTCCAAATATCATTACAATTGGAATTAGGTTTAAATATAGGAATGCCAAGGGACACAAGCATTCAGTGTCTAGCAGTGTTCAAATTCCAAATTCCAGTTTTGTGTGTAATGAGGGATTGCAAAAATGAGTCACTGTAGTGATTTTCTTGAGAAGCAAAGTGAGATAAGAGGAACACAAATATGGAAAATCAGAAAGAGAACCCTGTCATCATTGAATTTATTATTTTTTCATCATTGAATTTAGAACTCTGTCCACAAGGCTGCATTTTAGTGTCAGTCTTATTTATTGTTCATAATCTTCATTTTGTGTTTTTTCTCTTGCCGAAGTTTTTATTTTAGCCATCAAAGGAAATCCCTTTGCTGGTAGTATAATAGTAAAGTAATAAATCACATCCTTGAGTTGCATGGTCTGAGGTCACTGCAATGAGGGAAGGTGAGATTACATGTTTTTTAGAACTTCTGAAATATGTTTCTGTCTTTATTATTCAAGAATTTAACAGGGCTAAATCTGGATAACTTCTGGAAATTGACCCCCAAACTCAAAATTCTTTGGATTTTCAAGTTGCATTCTATTAGCTTTTATAGTTGTTTCCTTTATATTTGGTCCCCACATTGATTACTTCAATATATTTCCTGCCCTCCATAATCCAACATATTAACCTTCCTACCTCAGCTTTGATGGATCTAGGACTCGGAGCTTTGAATAAAGAATATCTGACTCCTACCATGGAGTAACCCCTGGAGTGAAAGAAGGTAAACGGGCTAGGTGCTGACATGGTTTCTATGCTATTCATAGTTGTTGTTTATTCATTTCTGATCATGATGTCAGTATTAATTATATTTCAATTTTTGCTACTTTTGTCTTATAATTTTCTGTTTTATAATTTTCATCACTGCTTTTATTGTTTCTTCCTAAGTAGATTTCTCAGAAGTAATGAATAGACTAATGAATGTTTGTATGACTAATTGGCAATAGAGAAATCAGCTTTATATTCTACGGGACCAGAAGAACGTTAATACAACTGCCCTAGGTGTAGGGTGGCCCAATGCTGTTCTGTCTAGTAGTGTTACTTTTGCTAGGAAACAGTGAAATTTTTGCTGGGCCTGGTTTATACTATTTCACTAGAGTTGATGGTTAAATTTTCAGAAATTTTATAAGCCAGTTAATTAGCCTCAGCATTACACTGTGTAAAGTTCCATCTAAATAGATATTTATTTATTTATTTATTTTGTGGTTTTGGGGATTGAACCCAGGGCCTGTGCTCTGACTTACATTCTCAGTCCTTTTATTTTTAAATTACTATATTGAGCTAAGTTCTTGTTAAATTGCTGAGTTGCCCAGGTTGGGCTCAAACTTTTGATGTTTTTGTCTAGCCCTCCTTCAGTGCTGGACAGCAGATGCCTAACACCATGCTGGACTTAGGTTATATTTTTGAAAGATAACAAATACTAAGAATTTATCACTTCCTAATTATTTGATCACACTTTGCTCCCATTTTAGTTACTTTTCTTAGTAAGACAAAATACCCAATGCTCAAAGTCAAGGGAAGAAATGTTTATTTAGCTCACAGTTTGTAGAGGTTTCAGTTCATAACTGGCTGGCTCCAAGGCATGTGGCTTGGTAAAGCAGCAACAATTCATGGCAGCAGAAAACAGCAAAAGCAAGCCAGGGAAGGGAAAGATAAACCTCTTTTTGCTCCTTTTATTTTATCTATACTACTAGGATTAGGGTGGTGCCAATCCAACTGATCCAGCAATCACCCACCCTTAATCCCAGCATTCAACCATGAATCAGTCACAAAACTCTAGATTCAGCTGCCTCCAAAAAAGCCCCATCTAAAAGTACATGAGGCTTTGGAGGGACATCTAGACACAACCATAACAGCTCCTATCTGTGCTCTTGTGGTATATTCCTTATGTGTGTATGGTACAATGAGTGGCTTGCCTGCTTCTCGCTTCGAATCCTGTGTTCAGTGATTTCACACCAAGAATTTAATCAGACATAGCAGGAATATTTATATCATTGAATTGCCAAGCACTAAAAATCAGGGTTCAGTTGTTTTAATTATTATCTAAGTTTTGGAAGGTAATGGAGAATATGCTCATAAGGCAGAATGCTTAAAAGCATACCATGTCTGTATTATTACATTGAAAAAATGCAATCAAAGAATTATTCTCCCAGTATTTGACTCTAGTATCCTATTCAGTAATGAGGGAGTCAGGGCAATAAGAGTTCTGACAGATGCTTTCATTGTTTCATCTGCATCTTGTTTGTTAATGCAAATGAAAAGTCAACCAGCATTTTGGCATAATGACATCTATCCACCAGTTGCAACCATAGATAGGCTACAGATAGATTTAACAAAAATCTTGGAAACACACTTCAAGAATCAAATGGCTATCTAAAATTATAGTAAAATATTATATATTTTATTATTATTTAAAATTATTTGACAGACAAACATTATATCTGTAAAATTTGGTTTATTTTTTTGGTACCAGGGGTCAAATTCATGACCTCGCACTTGCCAGGCATGTGCTTGTGCTGTTGAGCTAACCTCCCCAGCCCTCTATCTGTAAAATTTGTAACATACATACTTTTTTTCCCCCAGCACTGAAGCTTAACTCCAGGACTTTTCTACTGAGTTGCATCCTTTAAAAAAAAATTTTTTTTTTTTAATTTTGAGACAAGGTCTTACTAAGTCACTAAGTTGCCTATAGGCTGGGCTTCACTTCGCCTGCCTCAGCCTACTAGATTGCTGGAGTTACAGGTATATACCATCATACCCAGCTTATGCAAACATTTACCCCCAAGAAAGCTGATTGTTCAATAACTAACAGTATCAGTGGTGGAGATCATGCATGGTACTGTGTGTTATTCTTTTTAAATATAACGATTAGATTGTGCTCTCTGAGAGTTATTGCTTGTCTTGTATGCATGTGAGTCTGATTCAGTGGTTAACTGGATAGCCAGGAAAGACGTTACCACTTTTTACTACCGGCTAACCATAGTATCAGTGAAACCTGCATCACTCCTGGAGCAAGGAAGGCTTGGTGCCAGTTGTAGGCAAGTTGAAAGTAGCTTGGTGGTAGGTTATAGAAGTTTGTAGAGAAGCCGAACGGTGGAATTTAGATGAAGTAGGCAAATGGAAGTTCAATCCCAAATGCAGACAGGGGCTATTATTCTGACACTGCTGTCTCTGTGAGATAGGAGAACCAAGGAAAAATGACATGAACATAACCGATGCTGCATTGGAAGACTCCTCCATTCCATACCTGCTCCCAGGCCCTCAAGTGACTTGTTTCCTAGGGAGGAAGGAGGTTTTAGGATCAGACACCCATGGGAGACACAGAATCGAGAGAGTATAAGCACCCAATGGAAGAAAGAAGGGTTTGGGTAGAACTTAGTAGACAAAGTTCCACAGGAGCCAACAACAGTTTGCTCTTTCTAGAATCTTCTTTCCATTGTTATTTCCAGGAAGTTGCATCCTGATGCAGAGAGGAGCAGGCCCCTCACTGTGTTGATCCTTGGTTCTTCCTGCCCTTGAAGAATTCAGTCAAGACACACAGGTGACCATGCAGAAGCATAGGTAGATGTTATTGTAAAGTAGATACAGAGCTAAACCTTCAAGAGAGAAGGCATACAGTGCCACAGAGAGATTCATTGGAAGTTTAGACATCTTTATACATACAAAAATTATTCCTGGTGTTCAAGGAACTATGATGTTTATAATGCTTATCATCATTTCCCTTAGTGGTTGATTATTTTTGACAATCTACAGGCCCAGAAATAATGAGGAAGACAAGAACAAAAAGACCCTTTAATGAGATACACTCACTGAGAATGTGGGAGCTCTCTCGGTGGACAAAGGATTGGGGGGTAGCTTATAAAGATTACCTTTTGGGAGAGGGGTCTGGTTAGCTGACAGTGATGGATTATTGCTGTGTATTAGTATGTGCAGGTTAGGGATTGGGAAATCCTTGGCACATGTGGGAAGAAAAGACAGAAAGCCTATTTTGGGGCTTGTAGCACCGGAGGAAGAAAACTGATAAGGTGTCTTTCTACGGTCTCCCTGCCGCGTTGAACTGCCTCTATTAGGATATGGCAGATTTATGTGGTTAAAACCTATCAGTGGTTACTTTGGAATGTCGGCATCTTGAAGGTGTCTTCATTATTCCATCTACATCATCAGTATTTCCTCAGAAGCCTTCGTCATACAAGAACTTAAATCAGTTCTCAGCCCTAGGTGGGACAGTCTTTCAAGAAAGTGCCCCTTTCTGCTATTACTGAGTATGGACCATGATACCAGGGAATGTAGAGGGCCTCGTCATGGAGAGATAGATGGCCAGGCTGCACACGACCTATGACTTTAACAGGTTCTTGTGCTCTGTGCGATCATTTTGGGTCTGAGATCAGTACATGACTGTAAGTGTATTATACACTGAAGTCCTTGTTTCTGTAACTGACAAAGATATTTTGCCATTTTGGACCCCTCCCCTTGTGCATCAAGCCTAACACCATGGCTTTTGAGGCCTGCCATCCTACTCCTCCGATGGCACCCCACCAGTCCACCCAGGAGTGATCAGCAGAGCGCCAATGGTGAGGCATGTTGCTAATACAGGAATCTTTACAAGCAATCCCAAAATGCCTGCTAAAACTCACTCCTTATAACATGTGGCTGTGAGAATGATAAAGAAAACACTTCCCTAGCATCTGGCCCCCAACTCAGGGGAAGGGGTTGCTAATTTTTTTGTTATGCTTTGAGGTGAGAGAAAGGGGAAGCCCTGGAAGAGTTCTGCAAGTCTAGCCAGGATCTGCCCCTTCCTGCAGGGCCCTCTCTACTTCCTCCTGCTGGGGTGGGAGCTGGGAGATCAAATGCAGAGCGCCCCCTGGAGGTGGAAAGCTGAAAACAGGATGCTGTTCAGCACTATTATACACAGTGTGATCAGAAAAAACAGCAGATATTTAAAAATAACTACAGTAAAAGTCTCATTAAGTCCCCTCAGAATACTCCCCCTCACTTTGACCACATTGTTCTTTCTGCTTTCTGACAGTTCCCGAAATCCCCTTTCATGAGTGAATTTACCAGGTCTGCTAAAATATACAGTGAATGTGTCATCTGATGGAAACACAAGCTCCTCAAAACATGAGGCTGTGTTTTCATCCAAATTGTTCACCGGAAATGGCACCATGTGATTTCCAGCTCTTCCTCCAAGTCAAAATGAAAAGTAAATGCTTCACATCAATTCAGGCCACCGAGGTGGTCACCATGGTACAACTGAAGACGCTCACAAAAGTGACTTGTAGAACTGCTTTAGAAAATGGCAAGGATGGTGGGATAATACATTTAAAGCATAGGGGAGTATTTCAAGGGAAATCAATAGCCACATATCTTTTATTGTAATACTTTATTTTTAAATTTTTAACATTCGGTCACACCTCATAGATCAGAAGTAAAAGACTAGGAAGCTTTCTTTGGCATGGTTCTGAGTCGCTTCCTCCTGACATTCAGCTTCATCTTGACCAAGAGACAATGTACAACATGCTTCTCTGCAGAGGAGAGCAGCTCTGATTTTGGCGGGTCCTAGGGAGCCTCATTGCCTATCCACCAAGGCTCAGAGTCTCTCTGGTCAGTGCGCACTGAGAAGGACCTGCTGCTGTGCTCTACATTCCCACTGCTGGTGCCCAGGGAAGGTGTCCAGCTCCCAGTGGCACAGGGAAGCCTTTCCACCATCTCCCCCTCTGTGATTTTAACCTTCCCCTCTTCCTACCAACTTATACACAGGCCTAAGATGTTCCTAGCATAACAATACTTAGGGCCAGGAAAGCTGAAAATAACACCTCCCGGATCTTGTAGCAGCCTAGCTACTGCCCAGCTCCTTCCTCTTCACAGTCAAGCTGCAGAGCTGGCTGCCCTTACTGCCTCAGCTTCCTTTGCTCAGTCCCATCACCCCTCCCCCTGTAAACCAGGCTGCTTGGGCCACCGTCTCTGCTGTCCTGGCAGTTCTAGAGTGCGGGCACCTCCCCCTGACTTGAAACACTCGTTTATCACAGTGGTGGTGGAGGGAAGGACACATATTGTCAGCTTCTCTTCCACCTCTCTGGCCACCCCACTGGATACCACCTTCCAGCCACTTACTCAGGCCATCTGCAGAGGAGCTCTCCAGTGCAGCAAGCCCTGCCTTCACTGGAAGTCTCCAGCAGCAAGCCCTGCCTTCACAGGGCAGTCTCCAGCGCTCTCTCCAGCTATGCTGGCCTCTCTCCTACTCCAGCCTCCAGCCTGCAGTAGCCAGAGGCCCGCTGAACCCCTTCTAAGCCCTGCAAGGTCATCTCTGTATCTTCCATAGGCCCAAGCGCCTGTCCTGCTCATTTGTTACTGAACAAATTGAATATTCCTTTCTAGAATCACAACTCCGGTCTCCCCCACAGTTGCTGGCCTGGGACTGTGTCTTCCCACATGGCCCCTCCTAAAATCTGCGATTCTGTCGTTTCTCTCATGTTTCTAGGCACATAACATTGACAGGTGGGAGAGCAAAACCCAAAGGAAAGAAAGCCATAAATATATTCCTAAGTATGATTGTTGTTAGTAGCTTCCGAATGAAGATCTTAAGAGGATCCCAGTTTACTGGCCCTCTTATTCCCTGGTAAAATGTCGGCTTCTGGCGTTTCAAACAGGAATCGATTGCTGTGTGTCCTCAGTCCGGCGGCGCTGGGCTGGGGACCCTAAGGCCTGAGTGGTGTCCCTTGCCCTTGCTGTGGCCAGAGAGGAGGGTGTGAGTTTGGCGAGATTCAACTATCCTGGGCGGCTCGGCTGAAGACAGAAACTCAGGCCCCGAGCGGCGGTATTTCCAGGAAACGAAACTGAAAGAGGCAAAGTTAACTCGCAGAGTAGCGGCGGCCGCCCAGTCGGGGGATGGCGGAGCACAGGATGGCTGCGTCTCGGACCTTCCCGTTGCTGGTCGAGGGATCCTGGGGTCCCGACCCTCCCAAGAACCTGAGCACCAAGCTGCAGTCATACTTCCAGAGCCCCAAGCGCTCCGGAGGCGGCGGGGAGTGTGAGGTCCGCAGAGACCCCGACGACCCGGCGCGCTTCCTAGTGCTCTTCTCCGAGGACGGTGAGGGGCGCACGGAGAGGGCGAGCGGGGCTGGGGGTGGGGCGGCGACCCGCCCTTTCTCCAGAGCGGATCCGGGTCCTGGCCGCGGGTGCGGGGTCCGCCCGGCGCCAGCGGTGGCGTCCGAGGAGTTAGAGGTACAGGAAGAACTCGAGCGCACCCGGACGCAGCGGTTCCTGTGCGCGCTGCGCTCCTGCGCGTTCCGGCTGGGCTGGGGAAGTGCGGGCAGAAATAGGCAATCGATTGCCCCTGTCCTTCCGAATGCTCCTCCCCCCGTTACTGTTTGCGGGGGACACTAAGAAAAATGAGGACTCCTAGTAATTCCTCACGGGTCACGGGATTCCCAGTGCGTCTAGACTGTGTCTGGGGTCACTTAGAGAGGGGCAGTGGTGATGTCCAAACTCTCCTAGTCTAGTTGTAAATACGGGCTTGGCTGTGGTCCGCGCTGGGAGGGGAAGGCTGGGCGACACAGCTCAACAACATACTGCGCCCTTCATGGGAGACTTCCTCCAACCGTCTGTTGCCTCCTCCCCGTCTCAGGGTGGCCTGCAGATTGGCAGCTCGGATGGCGCTCAGACGTGATGGTGGGTGGAAAGTTTCCTTCTGGGCTTGCACGGCAGAGTTCTCCCCACCTTCCCAGCCGTGTTCCTACCTGGGAAGCAAGGCCGGGGCGCCCAGATTGCGTCACCCTGCGCTTACCGGGTCTCATCGTTTAGGATGCAGACAAGCCCCATGGGCCTCGCTGTGAGTGATTAGCCCAGGAATAGCTTTGGGGCCCGAGGGGAGGCAGGGAGGCTTAGGAAACCATGCAGCTGGAGCTACTGGAATGGCCCAGCAGGGATCCAGCCGGGGAAATAGCGCAGAAAGAGAAAGAGGCACACAGGTTTGAAGGAAGTGAGGATGGAGGAGGACAGGAGACCCGTTGTTTATGGAAAACCAAGGACAGTCTCTGCCAAGAACTGCCTTCATGAGGGACTATCCAGAAGGCTGGCTGGGCAGCTGAGTCACTGTCCAGTCTGTCACTTGCTCAATTGGGTTTCAACTGTCAACATCAGGATCCCAGCTGCCCTTAGGGATTCCTTTTCTGAGAGTCCTGCCAGCCTCAGCAATGATGCTTTAATTGTGGGCCCAGACCTGAGTCTGCATTCCCACAGGACAGTGAACCAGGGACCTGGGCAGCTCTGTTGGAGAGAGTCCCAAGGTGAGTGTGGGTGGGTGGGAACCAGCCCCTCAGGTGACCCCAGTGCCTGAATTTGGAGAATCTCTGGGGTCTACTAATAATACAAAATGAACAAAAATGGAAATAATCATGTGAATTTTCAGCAGGATAAGAGTACAAGCATCTTCCTTGTGAGGCTTTCTTCTTCATGGCTGCAGGCCCCTGCACCTTAGAAGGTCCAGTGGCCCCTTTTCTCTTACCCCTCAGCTTAAAGGAACTCAATACCTATGGGAACTGTTTATGGTCAAAGTTCCTAGGGTGGGGAAAAACATTTTTCAGTTTCAGTTTCCTTCTTGGGAACCACTTTCTTAAGTATAGAGTCATCAAGAATTTGCTGACAAAGTGAACAGCCAGTCCTGGCATTCCTGCCAGGCATGGTTTCCCAGAAAGAGCACACTCTTGCCCTCCACCCTCCATGGCAGGAAGTGGCCTTGAGGGGTGTAGGCCCACGGTGAAACATGACCTCATTCATATAAACCTTCAGTAGCTGAAGAATAGAAGTGAGCCTACCATTGCTCCTCTGTAGAGAGTGGCATATAGCAAATAGGAATGAATAGGAAGTGATGTCTGGCATTTACACAGTTACCTGATTTTATAGAGAAAAACTGATTATTCCCCCAATTCCTCCTTCTCTTTCTTCTCCTCCTCTTCCTCCTTTTTTGGGGGGGTTGGGGATGCCATCAGGGCCTCATGCATGTTAGGCAAGTGCTCTCACACTGAGCTGTCTATACCATCGGCCCCTGATCTAACTTGTTTTGTTTTTTTGTGGTGCTGGGGATCAAACCCAGAGCCCTGTGCATTCAAGGCAAGAGCTCTACCACTGAGCCACATCCCCAGCCCATTTTAAACTCTGCTTTGGATGTGTACATTTTGTCATATTTTCTGGTCATAATTGAACTCCTGCTTGTTGTCTTAGACACCTTGGGGTAAGGAAACCCATCTACTTAAGTAAAATTAAACATAGATGATCTAAGGTTTATTGTAACCCAAATACTGAATATTGTAATTTGAGTATTATAATCCCTTCACCAGTCCTCACAATCAAGAAAGTTATATTTGTAATTCCATTGAAATCTTATTGGAATCCCGGCAAGTTAATTCCAATCTACCACCTCAGTGTAACCCATAATGAGAGTAGAGACACAATGATATAGTCAAGGTTAAGGGCAGTCAGGGGGTCCTAAGCCCAACCAGGTAAAGATATGTGGACAAAGGCCTTGATCCAAGGCCCCTCCCAGAATTTATTATGTTCAAGTGGTTCAAGGATGAGTGATAGTGAGGATGGTGAATAACTTGAGCAGGCTAGCCAGGTGGGGGAAAAAGCATCTCTGCAAAATGCAAGGAGAATGACTTTCAGAAAGATCAATCTGCCTAATTCAATTAAGGTAGCATTTGAATTGTTTAGGAAGCTGTTGATTTAGTTTCTAATATGTAAACTTTTGTGCCTTGGGGACTCATAGCCTCTTTATTCTGAGGCTCCTACCCAGTTCACAATCCTGGAGCTGACTGGCTCTGCCATCCTGCTGTGCTCAGATCTTTCACAGAGAGCACTATTCAAGGAAACAAGAGACTGTCAGATTGGCTCCAAAGATTACATATCAGTACTTCAACTGGCCTTATTTGCATTGCTTAGAGCCAATTGAAGAGGAAAGGGAATAGCATAACCCATTCTGTACGTATCAGTGTATGGAATGAAACTAATGTCGCAAGCAATTGTTCTTTATTCAAGGAGAATCGCTCAAATTGTCTCCTACAGAGGTTGGTGCAGGAGGGAAACTTCTCATATGGGCAAGGGAAGGTGGACATCAGAGTTTCTGCTCTTTTCAGTCCCAAAGAGTTTATGCTCTTTTCCCTCCCAAATTCACCTTTTCCCTGTTGGGTGAGGAGTACACACTGATATTACTACATTTGCTCTCCTGAAATATTTGTGCCCATACACAGTGTGTACAATTAGAGAAAAGGCTGGCGCATTTAGAGGCCTAAACAGGACTTTGTCAACATGTCTTAACCACTTTTTTCTGAGTGTACAAAATATCCAATCTCCCGTGGGAAGGAAGAGAGGCGTATTTTGGCTGGTGGTTTCAGTCTACGATCAGCTCACTCCAAGACTGAAACAGGTCTGAGGGGCATGGTGGATGGGAAGAGCTCAATCCAGGGTAGCTGGGAAGCAGAGGGAGAAGAGAGGAGCTGGGGAGGGAGAGCTACCCTCTGGGTCACACCCCCAGTGGCCACCTCTTCCTATCAGACTCCACCTCATTTAGCTGTGGACTCGTCAGTGGATTAATAAATGGGTGAGTATAGTGTCCCCATGATCTAGTCACCTTCTATACGCATGAGAATTTGGGAGGATAAATTTAGATCTAAACCACAACATGAACTCTGGGAAATAATAAAATGAATGCAACCCAAAGGTGCATGACACTGGATCATGTAGCTTACAAATCAGAGTGTTCATGGGCTTCGGGGTTCCCCACCAGTCCTCAGCCTCAATCCAGCTCAGCCTAGGCCCTCAGAAGTCCATGCCAAAACATCTGCCCTGCCTATAAAGAGCAAAGTTAGACTCTGGTGTTACTTCCAGAAGGTTTCTGGGGCCTGCTTCAGAGTGGGTTTCTAGGTGAGGTCCATAGTGGACCAGGTAGGAAAGTGATCATGCCCCTCTTTATGAAAGACTCTAATATCACCAGGCCAGCTGCACCAAAGCATAGCCTTGTTACCAACACTTGTTCTTATGGTTGATACATTGTGTCAACTTGAAACTTTTAGAAGTTTAACTGAGAGACTCAGCAAGGAGCTGGGATGTTTGTAAATATCTTCATCTTGTACAAGAGGAGGATACAGAAATTTTGTGAATGCTACACCAAAAGTCCTGGAAGAGGGTTGATGTGGCCTGTGTATAATATAAGGAACAAAAAGAGGCTTGCTCTTCTCCCTTTTGCTCTGGCTGCTGCCTTGAAATGTTGCTCTAGTACCATGCCACCCTGCCTTGCAACCAGCTGATTATGGCCTGAAACTTCCGAAAACTGTAAGCTAAATAAACCTTTCCTTCCTTAATTTTGAGTGATAGGTATTTTGTCCCAGCAGTGAGAGAAAAGTAACCAAGACACGCATGCCAGAGCTGCAGCTACACACATCAGGGTACCAGCAAACATCACTTTCTCCTTGCCCTCTGCACTTGTCCATGCTGAGCATGCCTCCTCCCTTAACTCACACCTTCCTTTTCTCCATGGTCTGAGTGACACTGGTTTTCCTTTGCTTTCTCAGGCTGCTCCTTCTGGTAACTTCAACTCATGTTTGCATAATTCTTTTTTTTTTTTTGTGCTAGAAATAGAACTCAGGACATTGCGCTTACCAGGAAGCTGTGCCACTGAGCTAAATGCCCAGCTATGCATTATTCTTGATGGTAGTGCAGAAAGCAGTCATAGACTTTCCCCACTTTGGGCAGGGAAACAGATTCTAGAAAAGTTAAAGTGTTGCCTTATAGTCACTTTGCTAGTTTGTGGCAGAGTTGAAGGTCGAATTTAGGGGTTTTTTTTTTTTTTTTTTTTTTGTACCAGGGCTTGAACGCATGACCTCGTGCTTGCCAGGCAGGCACTTGTGCTGCTGAGCTAAACCCCTGGACTCGAATTCAGGTCTTTGGACTCTTGTCCACTGTTCAGTTTGTTTACTGGTACCCATTTTTCTGATGTCCTAATTATTTTTCATTTTTGATTTGCAAGTCTCACTCTTCCTCTCTTTTATTTATTTCTTTCTTTTTTTTTTTTTTCTTTCTTTTCTTGTTGTACTGGGGATCAAACTCATAACCTCGCACTTGCCAGGCAGGCACTTACGACATTGAGCTGAATCTCTGGCCCTCGTTCTTTTATTTTCTACTCCCTTTACTGTCAGATGGGAGGCCCCTGTAATTACAGGTTAACAAATTGGCTGAAACAGCTTTCTATCTAGGCTTTTGGTCATTTTGCTCATGGCCTCCTGAATCGCTTCTGAAAATGTGGCTTTCATCGTGTCATTTCCCAGTACCAAGTCTGCCCTGGCTCTACAGGAAGGTTGCTTTAATTATGTCATATTAGTGTAGAATGAAAATTATCACCTTTTTGAGTGTCTGTGTGACAGGCACTGTGGTTCTTTATAGTTTGTCTTCAGTTTAATCTGAACTGGTATAAAACAATCTCTACTAGCCTCATTCATAAATAAAAAGACTGAGGTTTTTGTAGCAATGCCTATTAAAGAATACACTTTAGATCTTTTAATGTGTTTGTTAGTTAACTTACCATTAATGTGACAAAATACTGAGATTAGCAATTTTTAAAAAATAGTTCTGCTCAATAGTTCTGGAGGGGTCAGCCTATTGCTTCTGGGTCCATAGCAAGGCTGTACATCATAGTGGGAGTAGTAGGAAGAGGAAACCCTCTTCTCATGATGGGAAGGCAAAAAGGGAGGAAGAGGAAGGGGATGGGTCCCCTTTTCCCTTCAAGGGTTGGTGAGTGAGACCTACCTTACTCTCACCAGGTCTGCCTCTTAAAGTTCTACCACTTCCCTTTGGCTCAGAAGCTGGAAATTAGTATTTCAGTGCTGGGCCCTTGAGGGATATTCCATATCCAAACTCTAGCATTATTTATTTTAAAATATGTTGGAGGATGCACTGCTAATCCACATCTGCTTCTAAAATTTCCCTCTTTGTACTGTGCATAGTGTCCCTTGAGAAACTAGCTGAGCTATTGACAAAGTGAGGAAACCACCAGACATCACAGAACACATAAATGAAAGATGCTTGTCACCTGGCTTTATTTTTAAAAAAATTTTTTTTGACATTTCAGTTCGACAGACAGTTCTGCAAAAAACAAATCATGAGTTAGTCTTGCCAGGAAAAGGTACATACCAATTAACTGTCCAGCTGCCCACCACTCCGGATGAAGTCCCAGTCTCTAAGGAGAAAATTTCAACACGTGTAAGTAAACATGAGTGCACACAGGGACCCAGGGTGTTCTTCTAAGGTGGGAAACTCAGAGAAGGAGGTAAAGCATAAATCAAAGTGGAGTGAGAAAAGCGCACTGCCCATATGGAGGGAGCAAAGGCAGTGATGAGGTGACATGGAATAATGAAGGAGGAAGCACTTTTGTTTGATTTTAGACATTTGAAAAAAGAAAGATGTGAGAGTTACAATAACGGTTTAGGGAGGTGGTGGCAAACCTATGGCACATATGCCCCGTGAGCTGTTTGCATCATTGAAAGCTCTAAAAATTTCACCATCACTGGTTTAGGATATAAAATTTTGGATCTGTTGGCCTTGGCTTTTTTATAATTTGAAGCTTGCTATTTTCTTTTTTTCTTTACACCAACTTGAGGGGACAATGATTCATACTGTAGTTAATCTTTCTTTAATTGTAAGGGAGATTGTCAGATTCTTGGAGGATTAAATGAAATGACTTCTTTGAAGACATGGGACCGTTCTGCTTGTATAGTAAATGTTAAGTGGGAAGGACATTGTGAGCTAAGCTCTTTGTCTGGCTTAGGTTTTACACTGAACCCTTGACACTTGGGGCAGAGCTCAGTGCAGTGGTACCTGCTTATAATCCAAGCAAATGAGATGTTGAGATAGAAGGATTGTGATTTCTAGGCCAGCCTAGATTACTTAGGGAGATGCTGTCTCAAAACACAAAAACAAAATCCCACTTGGTGTAAATTGGGATTTCTTTTGTGTCTCATTTTCACCAATGATTATTGTGACTAGTAAGTAGCTATGCTGTGACATGTGGCCCCAGATGCATGCAAGAGTCCCATTACTGGAGCTTTTCTTTATGGGTTGTATGTTCTCTGTATCTCCAGAGTGATGCTAGGGTCATTTTCTTAATGTAAAAAAATTATTAGCAATATATTAATGTTATTTTATTGTCTGGGTTTCAGGAATCCAAGACCAAAGAAGATGTCAAAGAACCAGGTAAAATATCAGTTGAAATTGTCACCAAACAATTTTATTTTTATTAAATAAGATATTTGAGACCAATAAAGTTAATTAATAAAAGAGCAAGAGAGAGAGAGAGACCGACCTGGGGGACCTATTCTGTCTTTGTGACATACACAACACAGAGTTTGCCCAGCTAGGAACTGCCGTGCAATGTGTGATCTTCGTACCTGAAGCCAACTGTGCAGAAGCCAGACATTGGGGGCTCCTTGAGCTCTCAGAGGTCAGTTCACAAGGATGGGACAGTTCCCTCTGGAGACTGAGAAAAAGTCCCTGGGCAGTGGCAATGAGCTGAAAACTCTAGAGCCCACGTGTGCCTAGCTGACCAGTGAGAAACAAGGACAGGCATGACATGTTTGCATGCCACGCATGGTCAAGTCAGTTAGCACTGTTTAGTGACTCCTACGTGTGCAGAGCCTGTCCTCTGGATCCACTTCAGGGAGGTATGACTCCTCTGTGGGCAATAGCTTCCCTGAGGTGGTGCAGAATGTGGGAATGTCCCATTTCCCCAAAGGCAGCAGCTCTTCTGATCTCACCTGCTGTAGGAAAAGCCAGCAGAGAACTAGATGTCGTGGACTCTGCTGCTTAGTGCACTACTGGGCATTGGTCTGTGGTGCTGTCGGATCAAAGAAGCAACTTGTTTACATGATTAAGTTTGCTGTTGAAATGAGGAACTATGTTAAGTGAACCTAGCAAAAAGGAAAAAGTAACACAGGTACCCACATCTTTGGGAAAAAGAGATTTGAAAAAAAGTTGTCCTCTAAAATTAAACTGGTCATGAGAATGCGTAGTTTCCTGCAGCATTCTTTTTGTTTATTTATTTATTTTTAAGTGGCATGAGAATGGGAGCTTCCATTACCTAGAAAATGACTAATTAGTGGTTAGGAACATGCAGACTGTTTTCATCTGATATGGGCTTACAATTCCACTATAGAATCCAATAAGCACCTTTTATTAAAAAGCTTAAGATCCTTATGAAATAGGAATCTTTTTGTGTCTTTGGATTAATTCTTGTTTTCCCTCTTTTAGATCTGAAATTGGCTCATTAACCAGGCTCAGTGTTTATTCCAGTCCCAGAGCTTATTATTGTGATCTCTTAAATCCTTATTATTTTCTTGGGAAATGCCTTAAATTCTGTAGACTCAAGCTCAGTTTCAGATGAGGAAGTAGCTATTTGTATATTTACACTTCTACTATTGTGAAATCCTGGATCTAAAATTTATTTTTAAATTTGTTTTATTGGTATGCATAATGACATGCGTAATGATTGCATTCATCATAGGGAGTTGTACCTGAAGGATAGATCTTGCTTCTTTTTCCCCATTCCCCTCCCTCCCTTCAACCCTTTTTACCCTCCTTATTTACAAAAGCTTTGTTTCCCTTTTTTCCTTCTATTCTCCCTTTTCCTTTTACCTTCCTTCCCCCCTCTCTCTCCGTTCCTTGTTCCTCTCCCACTTGAACATTTCCTTCCTACTTCCCAGTGTGTATCGTATGTGCTTTTGGTTTCTACCACAAGAAAAATAGTGTGAGATTCATCCATTTACCTAAAAATATCTCAAGTTTATCCTTTATGGTGTAGTACTCCACTGTATATAAAAACCATATATTCTTTACTCATTCATCTGCTGATGGGCATCAGGTCTGTTTCCCAGATTTAACTATTCCACACTGTGGTGCTATATACGTGGGTGTCCATATATTGCTATGGTATGATGCTCTTGACTCTTTTGGGAAGATATCTAGAAGGAGAATAGTTGGGTCAAAGGGAACATCTAATTTCAGTTTTTTGAGGACTCTCCACACTGATTTCCACAGTGGTTGTACCAGTCTACACTCCTACCAATAGTGGCAAAGGGTTCTTTTCCCCTCACAGCTTTGCCAGCATTTGTTACTGGCTGATTTCTTGAATCTAGTCATTTTTTCTTGAGTGAGATGGAATCTCAGTGTCATTTTAATTTGCATTTCACGAATGACCAGTGAAGTTGAACATTTTTGTCATATATTTGCTGTTTGTTCTTCTTCATCTGAGAAGTGTCTCTTTATTTTCCACACTCACTTTTTTGACTGGGACCTTAAACTTTGGGGAGTTGAGTATTTTGAGTACTTTATATATTCTAGATATTAGTTCTTTGTCTGTAGAGCAACTAATAAATTTTTTTTTCCCTTTCTGTGGGTTATCTCTTCACTCTGTTGGTGGCTTCTTTTGATGTTCAAAGGCTTTTTAATATGGTGAGATCTCAGTTTTTAATTCCTTGTAATATTTCCTGTGTGATCTGGATTTTGTTCACAGTCTTTTCCTACACCTATTTCTTCAAGAGTTTTATCTCTTTTTTTCTTCCAGGAGATTAAATATTTCTGTTTTAATACTTAGATTTTTGATCCATTGCAATTTTGTTTTAGTGTAGGGTAACAGATATAGATCTAGTTTTCCCAGCACAGTTTATTAAAGAGGCTATCTTTCTTCCAGTGAAGGTGTTTAGTACCTTTGTTCAAAATAAGATTGCTGCAACAAACAAAACAAGCAACAACAAAAAACCAAACCAGACCCAAAGATCCTTGAAGCTTTGTAGTATAATTTCAAGATGGGGGTTGTGATGCCTTCTGCCTTGCTTTTGTTACCCAGCATTGCTTTTGCTGTTGTAGATTTCATCTAGTTCCAAATGAATTTTAGGATTGTTTTCCCTAGTTCTGTGAGGTATGCTGTTGGTATTTTGGTTGAGACTGCATTAAATCTATTGTGGCTATCCAAGAAAAGGATATATATTTCTATTTCTTTTTTTTTTCCATACCAGGAATTGAACTCAGGACCTTGTGCTTGCCTGGCAGGTGCTTGTGCCACTGAACTATATCCTTGGTCCCTCTATTTCTTTATATCTTACTCAGTTTCCTTTTTTGAGAATACTGTAGTTTTGAATGTATAGGTCTTTCATTTCCTTTATTAGATTGATTCCTATGTATTTCATTTTTCTTTATGCTATTGTGAAAGGTATTGTTTCCCTAATTTTTCTCTCAGTGAATTTGCTATTTGTGTATAGGAATGCTATTGATTTTGGAGTGTTGACGTCATATCCTGCTATGCTACTGAATTTGGTTATTAAATCTAGAAGTCTTTTGGTGGAGGTTTTGAGGTCTTCTATATAGAGTATCATGTCATCAACAAATAATGATAATTTAACTTCTTCCTATTCTTATTCCTTTTATTTTTTTCATGTCTAATTGCTCTGCCTAAATTTCCAGGACTATGCTGAGTAGTAATGATGATACTGGTCATCCTTGTCTGGTTCCTGATATTCGAGTGAAAGCTTTCAGTTTTTGTCCATTTAGTATGATTTTGGCTATTGGTTTGTCATAGATGGCTGTTATCAGATTGAGGTAAAAACCTTGCATTCTAATTTTCTGTAGGATTTTTAGCATGAATGGATGTTGGACTTTGTCACATGGTTTTTCTGCATCCGTTAAGATGATCGTGTGGTTTTTGTCCATGGTTCTGTTAATGTGATGTATTAAACTTATTGTGTATGTCGAACCATCCCTGCATCCATGGGATGAATCCTATTTGTTCACGGTATATAATCTTCTTGATAATTTGTTACATTCTGTTTGCCAGTATCTTTTTGAGGACTTTTGCATCTATGTTCATTATGGGCCCCTAGTTCTCTTTTTTAGATGGCTCCTTCTCTTGTTTGCATCAGGTTAATGCTTGCTTTCAGGCATGAGTTCGGGAGTGTTGCTTCTCTTTCAATCTCATTTTTTTAGTTTGAGTAGTAGTGGCATTAGATCTTTCTCTAAATTTCTTGCAGAATTCAGTGGTAAATCTGTCAGTTCCTAGGCTTTTCTTTGTTGGTAATTTTAAAATTACTTCTTTAGTTTTATTGACTGACACTGGATTATTTAGAAATTTTATAACTTCTTGATTCAGCTTTGGTAATTCATATGTATCTAGGAATCTGCCCATTTCTTCTATGTTTTCCACCTTATCAGAGTACAGGACCTCAAATTAGCTATTGATGATCTTGTGGATTTCTGCAGGATACTGGATCTAAAATTTAACGAAGGGTTTGTTTTTCATGGTTTCATAAATTTTACCTAACTTTGTCTTAACTGACTTGCTAGCATTCTTGAAAATTTGCTTAAAATTCGAATTGTATTGTCAGGGAGATCCACCCAGCCACTCACCAACAATGAAGATTTTAGACCCATTTTCTAACCTATTTTTATCTGACCCAGACTCCAAAGACAGTAAACATCTAGGAAGTTAGGTGGTCTCAAATCGGTAGTCTTAAATAGATCTTGATGTTGGCTCCTTTAAGAGAGGAAGAAGAGGTCTTCTGCTGAGTGGTTGGTCCACAATGAATTCTTATCCTAAGATTTATTAAATGAATTGCTTTTGTAATGGCAAACAGAAACGCTGAAATGACACCCAGATTTGGAGGCAGATTTAGTTTACGTTGACAAGCAGTGATTGGGATTATGTCTAAAATATTAAGCTCTGATCTCTGGTGGTCGAGGGCTTATATGGGATCAGCAAGCAGGAAGTACAAGATTAGAATGGATTTTCAATTGAGATTGTTTTATACAATGTGCATCACAGTGAAAAGCTATGCATCACAGTGACCAACTGTTTCTAAGAGACCAGAAGCAACCAGAACTTGAACAGGAACTGTTACCTGGGCAACCAAGAAAATGGAAGTATCCAGGCTGGGAGTGGTTGGTGGTGGCCATTTTCTGTTACAGAATGGAATAAACAGTTTTGGAACTGAGCAAAATGTGGAGTGGAGAGTAGTTACCTAACAGGTCCTAAAACTCAGAGATGGTTCAGTAAAGGATGCTGTACCATGAATATATTAGGCATGCCTGAAATCAATGCAGAAAGTAAAAAACTCAAAAGTTTACAAGAGTTGAGGATCAAGTCATTGGTTCCAGGCTAATCTTAGATAGTCTAGACCTGAAAGGCGAAGCCAACAACCAGAAGGTTCTGGAAAAGAGACAAAGGCAAAGACAAAGAAGTATACTCACCTGGGTTACCAAATGTGAAATTTTCAAATTGATAGCCCTGGTCTGGACTCCCTTCCAAATTGTAGGCCTTCTGTCCAGTCTTCCTGTTGGTAAGCCAGGACAACTATGTCTGAAGTCACATGCGTCCTCTTCCTCCCCAAATCAGTATGAGTTCCTAATTTTTCTTGGCATATACAATCAGTTTGTCCCTTACTGTCTAGAAACATCAGGCATCTCCCTTTAATCTTTCCCATCTGTTAAACACACAGATTTATTAATTTGTGTAAAAATCTTTCTCACCAATCTTTTTCCCACCACAGGCCCCCAATATTACCTCATAAATCCAGCAGGAGTGTTCTGATGACCCTCTTCTTGAACTGAGCAGCCCACTGCCCTGTTCCTAAACATCTTATGGTCCTTTCCACAGAAGTCATCTACAACTCATCACCAACTTTGAGATAAAGGCTAGTTCTGGTTCTAGCCTACCCGTTCCAGATTTAGCTAACCTTTTACCTCACTTGTCTCCCAAATTCTACATACCCTTCACGATCTGTACTCTTCCTCTTCATAGAAGCCTTTCCACACCAGCCCTGCTCTCTGTAAATTTCTTGGGCTCCTGAAATGTTCCTGGATGCTCTTTATCAATTCACCACACTTCTTTTAGGATGAAACTGCTGATCACAGTGTTATAAAACTATGTTGCTGGAGTGACTTACTGTGTAGTTCACTAGGCTTTCATTTTACTATTAAAACACTTGTCCATGGTCTTGTGTGACTAGAGTGGCAGTCAGAGATCAAACACATATAACTCATCACTAGCCTAGTACTCATTCTTTTTGTTCATAGTTATTTCCTTTAATGCTACATTGTTATTTAGTTCTTAAACTGTTTTGTGCTTAGCATGTGTGTGTGTGATTGGATATTTTTATTTTCCTCCAGAGAGCCAAGCAGTAATCTCCAATTCAGCAAAAATTTACTGAGTTTCAGCTGTGTACCATGTGCCAGCAATATAAGGATGAATCAGCGTGTACCTCGCTTTTGAGAAGCTTAGTTTAATCATGTTAATGTAGTGCTATGATAGGAGTATATGTCAAGTGCTATGAAGGATAAGGTAGGTTCATCAGGCAGACAAGGCAATAAAGGATGTGATAAAACTGAACTGGAAATATTTCTAGTAATGGACAGTGGAATATTACATTTCATTTTTAACTAAATAAAGAAAAAAACCCACCTAAGGTTTGTTTTTTAGTTGAATTAGCCAAGATGTCTGGAAAGAAGCGGACATGTCTAATGATTATTTACTTTGCTAAGACCATGATAGATAAAGAACATCTTGTATCTCTTTTTTGTCAACCCAACATTAGTTGTGTCAGAAGAGGTGGAAGATATCCCAAGAGAATGTGAAAATATTCCCAGATTGGTGGCATTTGAAAACTTCAACAGAAATGTGTCTAGCATGACGTTAACCTTGTTAGTGGAGAATGTAAGTGACTTGACCTGTGATGACTTTGAGATGGAAGTAATACAAGATTTTGCTGTTGCTGTGGTTACCTTTAAAAAACATATAGGTAAGCTCAAGTGACATTTCCTTTGCCTGTTTTCTTGCAACACACCTCGGGTTTTGGGATAGTCAGTTAATAGAACATCTGGCTTTTTGGGGTGGCAGTAAAAGAGGCCTCCAAGTTAATATAGATGCTTTTCTTTCTCTTTTTGGAAGAACAGCAACTAAGTTTTGAAAATAAATTCTGGTATGTTTAATAGATTGAACTTTAGTGTGTGAGTGTGTGTGTGTGTGTGTGTGTGTGTGTGTGAGAGAGACAGAGAGAGAGAGACAGAGACAGAGAGAGACGAAGACAGAGAAATTTAGTCTTTATTTGGAGTTGGCATTTTCATGTATTATCTCATTGGGAGAAATAACTATTGATGTTTCCAAACTCGATCTATTAGACAATAATAATAACAATAAACACATAATAGTTCTAGTAAATCAGGTATTGTGCTAAGTTTTTTACACGTATTAAATTATTTCTTCCTTTCAGCAACCTTATGAGATTATGAGGTTATTCTTATTACTCCCAGTATACACATGGAGTTGAGAGAGGCACAGTTTCCAGTTAGTGGAAAATCTGGGTTTGAATCTGAGCAGCCTATATTTTGTTTTCTTATTAACTTGACCATTTTTCTCTTTAGTACTTTGATGGTCATTCACATACACAGGAATGAGAAAGTGCATGTAATATAGTGAATAAGTATTCTTAAGGGTCATTGTCAGGAGAGGAATTATCCTCACCTAAAACAAGGAAATTTTCCACTTCTGAGTCCTCAGTCCATGGTCATGGCTATGTAATGGTCAGTCAAGCACAGAGAGTCAAAATTCTAGCTCTTCCACTTAGCTAGTTATACAAAGCTGACTAAGGTACTATCCTCTGTGCACCTCATGTTCTTTACCTATAATATGGGTAAGCCTGGGGAGATAGCTCAATGGCAGAGCAGTTGCCTAGCATGTAAGAGGCCCTGGGTTTGATCCCCAGCATCAAAATGAAATAGTGAGATAATGTTTAAAAGGCACTTAGTGTAGTACCTGAGACATGGTAAGGATTTAATAAATAGTTATTCTTATTTCAAGTTTATTGCGATTATTGTTATTTTAGTTTTTGAGTCAGGGTCTTGTTATGTAGTCCAGGATAGCCTTGAACTCACTATGTGGCCCAGGCTGGGCTACTTATGACTCTCTTGCCTCAAACTTGTGACTCTCCTGCCTCAGCCTCCTGAGTGCTGGAATTACAGGTGTGCACCATCACGCTTGGCAACTTTATTATTATCCTTATAAGGAGAATCTAAATGGCTTTGCTCTTGTTCACTGGTCAAAAATCTTGAACATCTAATATCTTAACCAGCTTCCAATTACTGTCACAAATACCTGAGACAATCAACATATCAGAAGAAAAGGATTATTTTAGCTCACAGTTTTGGGGAGTTAAGTCCATGAAGTTAAGGCCCTGTTGCTTTAGGGCCTGTGGCTGAGCAGCACACTTTGGTGGCAGCACATGACAAAACTGTACCTTGTGGCCAAAGGAGAAACAGGAGGGGTTAGTTTCCTTTTGCCCTGCCCAATGACTGGAAAACTTCTTTGTAGGCCTCACTACTTACAGGGTTTGCCACCTCTCAACAATGCCAACTGGAGGCCAAGCCATAAGCATATGGGCCTTGGGGTACATGCAGAACCCACTACTGTATGCTCCAAGCACTGGTCTAGGTGCTGGGATGTGAACATGAATAAGTTGTAGTTCCTGCTCTTGAGAACCTCAAGCCTCTATATAAAGGAATAATAAAGGAGAAAGGGTACAAGCTGTCTCTCTCAGCTGTGAGCCACAAGCTATAGAAAAGGGGAGGAAAGGGGGCCAAATCTGAGTGCTTCATCTCGCTCCTGTGAAGGCTGTACTCCAGCAGGGCCCTGCCCTTTCTGTCGGCCCTATTCATCCGTCAAAACCCAAATCTCACACACACACACACACACACACACACACACACACACACACGCGCGCACACGCAGATGAAAACACCCCAAATAATTCCCAATGTTTTTTGTTTTGTAGACACTATGAAATTTGTTTCTGATTGTGCCAGACACCATTTGATTCAACAACTTCAGTTGTCTCCGAGACTTCTAGAAGAAACAAAAACAGTCCGGGTTGAAAACCTGCCCCCTGGTGTTGATGACTACCAGCTACAACTTTTCTTTGAAAATCCTTTGCATGGAGGGGGAAGAGTGGCCCATATTGAGTGTTTCCCTGAAGAGAGTTCAGCTCTGATTGAATTTTGTGACAGAAAAGGTATCATCTCTTAGCCTAGCGTACCAGGTGTAATCTAGACCGTGTGAAGCAGATCCTGGCTGTTGGTTAGATTCTCATGCACTTTACTTGCTTATTCATGTATTGGAAATGGAGTTGTTTGTCCTTCTGGAATATGATGCTTCATGAGGCCAGTGATTCAAACTTTGGAGAAGTTCTCAAGGTTTAGAAATATAAAGGAGATTCTCTCATGAGTCTCTACCTACAGTGGGCTGAAAAATAGCATTCTTGAAACCTTTCAAATACCGTATTTAGAAAGAGATGATCTGTATCTTAACCATTCACATACATTTCAAGTTAATTTCAAGAAATTTCAGTAAAGAGGTACTCAGAAACACACAAGGCTCCTATAAAGTACTCCTCCACTCCCCATTACCTGCAGGGGTCCTCATTCAGGGCATGTTCCTTACACTGCGACAAGAGGGCATTTAAGCTGACATCTTTGGTAGTTCTTAGTTCAATGAAACTTCGAATTCTGGTTTTGGTGCTTACTTGATTTGTGGTCTTGGGTAAGTTACTTTAGCCCACTAAACCCTCTGTTTTGTCATCTATATATCAGATTTGACATTTCTAGTTACCGTGGGAGAATATTGTGAGGTAATAGATGCAAAGTGCTTGGCCTTGGTACCGAAAATGTGCTAGTGGTCACTGGTACTACCCAGAACCCCTAAGGACTGTGGGGAGAAGTTGGGCCTATATTTTTGGCCACATTCTTTGCATCATGCCTGACACTAGTCTGAGGAATCAAGCACACACAATGCAGTTATTTTGAACAACCTTTTCACCACAGATACTATTTTAATCCAACTTGTGTTTCTCATTCTGATTCCCTTCTTGATGATGTCCCTTGTCCCTGCCTATCAGTACAAACTGAAGAGGGGCTTAGAGGAGGAGAAGAGTACACAAACACACACATAGACACGTGAGGGGCTGTCTCAGTACATGCTGCAGGAAGGAGATTATACCAGGGACAGAGGCAGGTGAAGATACCAATGGAATTTAAGTTAACTATTGAAGCTAAAATTGTGGGACTGAAGAAGAAGAAAAAACAGGATGCTACTCAAACAAGCTTCACTTTAAACACCAAAATATTCTTTATACAGCAGCAAACATCATTTCCATGATTTTGACCAAAGTTGTATTTCTTATGGTGGTAGCAATATATCCATACTATCAGAAAAACAGAATATAGGCTTTAACAGAATTTTAACTTGACTTGGCTCTAAAGTAATTGTTGCACTAAATAGAGGCTACCTGTGGCTACATTTGAGCACTTTGGAAGGAGAGCTGCCTTTTAATAACATGTCATCAAAGCTCTACAAACATTAAGATTTATTTTCCTGTAGAACGGGAGAGTCTTGTTTTCCTTTAGAGCATATATCATTCCAATCACCTTCTTTTCTTTTTTTGTTTTTTTAAATTTCTTTTGCGTTTCAAGTGTTAGACACCATCCTGACCAAGAAACACAACTTCAATAAGATGCCGCTCTCTGTCTTCCCCTACTATCACTCTGTGGGTACAGCCTTGTACGGAAAGGAACAGCCTCTGATCAAGCTGCCAGCACCCTTCCAAGAGCCTTTGGCGCTGCCTTTGTGGAACTTCTTGCAGAAAAAGACCCATCTGGGTAAGGAACTGGAGGATGAAATGGCACGGCATCACTGTAAGCTAACATGGTCTCAAGTCGACAATAAAGTTACCATCAGACCTGTAGCCACCTTAGTCAGTCAAGGAAGACGAAAAATCAAGACATGGCAGAAAGATGCTTCCTCAGCACTCTCTGGCATCAGGTCTAAATATACAGTCACTTCACTTAACGTGACTCCAAGAGTGTGGGATGTCATAAAAAATGATTTAAAAGATGATAGGATTTTGATTGAGTTTGATACCTCTAAGGAGATTGTGACCTTAACAGGAAAATCAGAAGATATCCGAAACATTAGTCCACGATTCAAGGGATTAATAGAAAAGACGATTCAAAAAATACAAAAGGAAGAGCAAAGTCTGAAGGAAAAAATGGCCATTTCTCCAGAACAGTATTTTCTTTTGCACCACAGTGGTATTCTGGAGTGTGTGTGCACAGAGTGCCCAGAGATGGAGATTCGTTATGATGCGCATGCTCAGAACCTGTGCCTTAAAGGACCCCACACTGATGTGTACAAAGTAAAGTGTGAAATTCAGGAAAAAGTGTACACTATGGCTAAGAAAGCCATTGCGATCTCTCCTGAGGTCTTACAGTTTTTACAGAAAGTAAACCCGAAAGAATTCTCTGAGTCTTTTTTTATAGCACAAAAAAATCTTACAGTTTATGAACTCAAGGGTACCACTGTTGTCTTAACCAGTTGTTCTTTTGAAGTCCTGGAAGAAGCTGAAAAACAAATGCTCAGTGCCTTACATCATGAACACATTGAAGTTGAGGGCAAGGAAATTCTTACTACTAGCAAATGGGGAAATTTCATGGACAATATCCAAAAAAAGTTTTATTCTTCCACAAGCATCGTAATCGATAAATCCACTGCAGGAAGCCCAGGTGGAGTCGTTGTGGCAGGCCTTGCGAAAGAAGTAAATGAAGTTGTTAGCAGGATTCTTGAATTCTTGAAAAAAAACATGAAAATAAAGAGATTGGTTGAAATACAGACATCCTTGGTTGTAGACTATTTAAAAGCAGACAAGAAGCTATTCTGGCCGAAAATAAAGAAGGGAGATATGCAGATACTTTTCAATCCAGAGAACAGACAAAAAGGCATTTTACTAGTTGGCCCCAAAGACCAAGTGCTAGATACTATGGACATAGTCAGGGCAATTGTGAAGTCCGTCTTTGTGAAAAGAGTCTTTATTGACAAGCCAGGAGCCAAGCAGTTCTTCCAAGACAAAGCACAGTTTTGCAGAGGTGAGATTAGGAAGAAGTACGGTTGTTTCATTGGACTGGAGAATGAAGAAAAGGTAAGAGGCAAAGCTGATCGGTCAAAGGGCCTCATCCAGAGGGAGGTGGCTCCTGGTGTCACCCTGACTGCCCAGCAGGCTGACTTGACTCAGTTTCCTGTCGATGTGGTGGTGAATGCAGCAAATGAGGACCTCAAGCATCTGGCCGGCCTCGCTGGTGCCCTCTCCCAAGCAGCTGGCCGGGAACTCCAAGAGGAGTGTGAGAAGATAGTGAGGAGAGACGGCCGCGTCCTGCCAGGCAATGCCGTCCTCTCAAAGGCGGGGAAGCTGCCTTGCCACTATGTGATCCACGCGGTGGGGCCCCAGTGGGCTGAGGATGATGCTCCGAGGTGTGTGTACCAGTTAAAGAAAGCTGTGGAAAACTGTCTTCTTTTAGCAGAAAAACACAAGTGTCAATCCATAGCCATTCCTGCCATCAGTTCTGGAGTCTTTGGCTTTCCTTTACAGCGGTGCGTGGAGTGCATTGTTCTGTCCATCAAGGAAAACTTGAAATTTAGGCAGGATGGGTGCACCTTGAGAGAAATTTATCTTGTAGACTCATTGGAGAAAACAGTGGAGGCTTTTGCTAAAGCCGTGGAAGCTGTATTTAAAGACCCTCTGTTGGAGAGAGCATCCAAGCCGGATACGACTTCCCTGCATAGAGGACCAGCGGCGATACCTGTCACATCGCAGGAGGTGGCCTGTCTGACAGCCCCAGGAGGCTTGAAGATCCTGCTGGTGAAAAACGGCGTGCAAGATGCTACGGTGAGCATCCTTTTCCTAGATCCCAGGCGCTGTGATGCATTTCCCCAGTGACTCATGATGTTGAACGTCTTTCATGTGCTTTTTAGATGTTTGCATATGTTCTTTGAAGAAACACCTTTAATTGAGGGATTTCTTTGTTCATTTTACATTTGGGGTATTTTTTTAAAAAGAGATATCTGATTGGCAAATATTCTGTCCTATTTTACTGGGCAAGTTTTCTCCTTTTGTACAAGATGTTACTTTTTTAAAAAGTACTTTTTCTCTTAGTTTAAAGTAGTGAACTAGAAGATCAATTTGATTTTGAATTAAGAAGCTTAAGTAATAATTACAAGAGTCATAGCTAATGTGGATTATTATTTTGTGCCAGGCACGGTGCTGCATGCTTGGCATGCTTTGAGGCTGCGAGTAGACTGTAGGATGATCATTCTCACACACCGGTGAGGGAGTGGGAGTTAGAGGCTTTAGGTAGTTTGCCCAAGTCCTAGAGCTAACCTTTGGTAGGACTGCAATGTATTCTGGTTCTTGACCACTGTACTAATTTAAAACATTAAAATAATTTGTTTTTCATGTTTAAAAAACAAATAAAATGTTCTTTTAAACAAGGGTCAGGAAAGGGTATGGGCTCTATTCCTAACCCCTCTGACACTGTGTGTTAATGGGAGTTATTCACAGTGATGTTAGTAATGGACTGCAGTGCTTCCTCCTCAAGGGCCTGTGAGGTGTGACATTTCTCCTCTCTCCTAGATTCTCTAACACAGCCTGATTAACCTGCTCATGTGCTCTCTGATGCCAAACCTGCAGTGCCACTCAGGATAACACATTTAGCCTGGTTGGCACCGTTTTACTGCAGACACTCTTGATCAGGTCAAACTAAGCTAGCTGCTCACGGCTCACAGTCTACTGTGTTCCCACTTTTCCCTGGTGCTGTCTGCCTGCTGCAACTGCTACCATTCCTCAGGCCCCACAGTGCACATGGCGTCTTCAGCTGCTGTGGGACTTTCTTCTGGATTCCTTCAGCGATTCCCATACCATTTAGAACTTATTTTTGGCAGTTCTCTTTTGCTCTAGAATGTTTCTCAAGTAAGTATTTAATAACACTGTCTTGGGTTAAAATTTTGGTCTCCAAAACCTTATTTATTTTGATTGCCTCTGATTACATCAAGCCCAGCAGCTCATGTGTAAGTGGTCACTGATGAATGAATGCCTTGTGTGAAACAAATCTTTGGTTTTGTCTTTAAGACTCATGTTGTGGTCAATTCCATTCCTTCGGATCTTGCGCTCCACCAAGGGCCCCTGTGTCGGGCCATTTTGGAAAAAGCTGGACCAGAGATCCAGCAGGAGTTGAACATGGTTGGACAAGGGGTAACTGCCAACGTGGGCACAATTCTCCAAACCGATGGCTACAATCTACAGTGTGACCGTGTGCTTCACGTGGTGGCTCCATCATGGGGAAACAGTGATGCACAAAAGGTAAAGGCTAGCTTTAAATTCTCCAGAGGATGGGTGAGCCCTTTGGACTCTTCTTTCTGTGTATTACAGTTTAGACCCGATTTCTTTTCTGCCAACTTTTGGCACATTCTATCATGGTGGCCATTTTTTTGAGCTGTCCCTGACTTTGGGGGACTAGCTAATACTGTGAATGGATTATTGGGCTCTTGGTTCCTGAGGGTCAGGGAAGGAGGACTACTTCAGTGAGAAAAGTGACTTGAGGGCCCAAGGGTAGAAGACAATGAAAGAAAAGAATGGTTATCGCTTGTATCCTGCGTGATAGCGGGGTAGAGTGAGTCTGAGTCATTTTGGGGGGCTCTCTCATATTCTCTTCTTCTCTCCTGTATTTTTCTTTCTTCTTCTGATTACCTTTAAACCCTATAGAAAGTGAAATGGCGTGGACAGAGATCACAGTCAAAGTTGCTAAATTCCCGTTCTTTTGGTTCTGACTCTCATTTCTAGGCAGGAGATATAAGGATGTGCTTTGTGCTTTTCAGATCATGAAAGAAATAATCGAAGAGTGTCTGGAGATTACTGAGAGACTGTCTTTGCAATCAATTGCGTTTCCAGCAATCGGAACAGGAAATTTGGGATTTCCTAAAACTGTGTTTGCCGAATTACTACTTTCAGAAGTACTCAAATTTAGTAGCAAGAAGCAGCCGAAAACTTTACAAGAGGTTCAGTTTCTGCTGCACCCAAGTGATCATGGAAATATTCAGGTAAGGTCTCCGCTCATTGCTGACTATTCTGGCAGCCTTAGTTTGTTTGGAACCTGATTTTGTCAAGTATTTCTTTGATGTATTCTTCAGACAGGAAAGTAAGAGAACAGCATTGACTAGTTGTAGCCTGAGAAGACTCAAGGAAAATTATGGATATAGAAAAAAATTTAACTTCTTATTCCAGCAAATTTCAAACACACACAAAAGTAGATAAAATTTAGTAATTTATTTTAAACAACAGGATTTTTTTAATGAGTAACATAAACACAATACTGCATCGTACCTAAAATAAATTGACTATAATTCCTTTGACAATAAAGTCAATGTTCAAATTTCCAATTATCTCATAAATGTTTTATTTTGTTTTCAAACATTTGTGTTTGAGTCAGTATCCAAATTAGACCTACATACTGCAATAGAATTGACATAGTTCTTCCTCCTCCTCCTCTTCTCCTCCTCAATTTTCTTCTTTTCTTTTCTTTTCTTTTTCTTTTCTTTTTGATACAGTGTCTTGCTGTGTAATCCCAGCTGGGCTTCAACTCACTATGCACTGTGTAGCTTAGGCCGGTCTAGAGTTCACAGCAATCCTCCTGCCTTAGTCTCCCAAGTATTGGGCTAAGGGTGTATAGTACCACACTTGGCAACATTTTTGTTGTTGTTGCTGTTGTTTTTTGAAATAGAGTCTTGCTATGTAGTTCAGACTGGCCTTGAACCCACTAGGTAGCCCAAATTGGTCTTGAACTCGCAGAGATCCTCCTGCCTCAGCCTCCCAAGTGCTAGGTTTACAGGTGTGTGCTACCACGCCCAGTGACAACATATTTCTTAAGACTCTTTCAACATGTAGGATTTACTTTCACATGGACATAAAAAATTTAATACATATTATAAAAGTGTAATTGTAGCCCTTTCAATGGGAAAACATCAGGATGTGATACAAGTGATTTCTGTTTCTATTGCTAGGAATGCAGTAGATTATAAGTGAAGGATGTGGTTGGAATGAATATACACATCTCTATGTGAGTAGGAGAATTAGGACCAGAAATACCATCTCCAGTCTGTCAAGTCAGCTCATGTTTTTGGAGTATCAGTTATGGATGTGCCACCAGAGTTGATATCATGGGAGCACCAGAGGCATTTAAGCCCTCATCCCTGCCCTCCAAACTTTAAAATTCAGTCGAGTAGATGGCACTGAATGTTTGGAAAGTTCTATGATCCTGCAGAAATTTAACAGATTGGAATCAGCAGCCCAAGATGTCCATGGATCAGTCATTGGATCATCTGAATTTTTAGGTCACACTTTTACTTTTTTTTATTAATCTAGACAATACCCTAAATTTCTGGGAAGCAAGTAAACTCAACCTCCGTCTTACTCAGATGGCCAAACCACCTGAGTGGAATGTGTAGTCCGTTTCCTTGGCCTGTATAATTACAGTTACTTCTACTCAGTAAAGGAGTTTTAACAGTCTCCCTATGACTGGCAGATTGTGAGGTGATATGACTCATGGGACAGGAATGTAGCACATACTTTTCCCTCCTATAAATCATAATTACTTTGAGAGATAAGCTTTGTACACACAAAGCAGCTAATGCAATGCTGAGCATTTTTGAATGAATGACTGGGTAGATGGGGTGTGTTCTGTGACTCAGTCCTGAACCTTGAATCTATTTTCTAGGAACCTTGAATCTATTTTCTAGGTTTCATTTTCTTTCCTGAACACTGAGTACTCTGAAAGTATTCTGTAAAAAAAAAGATTAGTTTTTATAGACACCTTAAATGCCACTCAAAAATACTATGACTTCTCTATATGTAGTTATTACACATGGAAGATTTTTTGAAGATCAGCAAAACTCACTGAGATGTGGAGCCAAATGAAGCTCACACAAGAGCTGATGGCCTCAAGATGGCTTCAAGATGGGATTTATGTGAGCTACTTAACAAAGTTTTTTAAATTGGTTGTTAATGCTTAAGAAATTTAAATTTTACATAAAACTCTAGATGTCCAAAAATTATGTGATCTAAAAACTCCAATATTCTGGCACACTGGGACTCAAACATGTGGGACCTTGAGCTTGTCTTTCTCTTAACACTGTTTTTTACCAATTGGCAAGTTATTTGCTTTCACTGATTGTGAAAATACTACATTTTCATTGCAGGGACTTTGAACAATACCAAAAAAAAAAAAAATGCATAAGTTCTTTAGTTGCCTCTCATACCAGTCTTTGCTACAAGTGTCCTTTTAAAAATATAATTTAAAAATATAATTGTATTTATTTACAAAATATAATTCGGGGTTTTTTTCCAAATTATGAGTACAGGCTCTAAAGCCCTCATGAGTCTAATTCATTCATTAACTGAGGAGTATAAAACTGTTTGTTTCCAGGCCTTTTCAGATGAATTTGCCAGAAGGACTAATGGAAATCTCAGTGACCAAATTCCCAAGGCTGAAGATAAGCAAGGTTTGCTACAATTTTTAAACTGACAAATAAATGATTTCTCATTGCTAAGTATTCAGTGACAGGTAAAAGTTGATACTGATGATAATTTTGAAAAAATTGAGTGATAAATAATGTACTAAATTATGTTCCATATACCTGAGCATATTTATATGACCTAGGGTAAAAGAGAAAGTGGACCAAGTTGTATCATCAAACACTGGGTTTTTAAATAGTGGTGAGACCATAATTTCCAAAGGATAAAAATGTATATTTTCCCAAATAGACACATTGAGAGATAATACCAAATCAATGTCTCTGTGTCAAATTTGCTGTAGCTGTTTTTGAGTTTGTCCTGTTTAGACTTCCCTCAAGTTTTAAGACGGGGTGGGGTTGTGTGTGTGTGTGTCTCGCTGTGTCGCCAGGGCTGGCCTTGAACATTTGATTCTCCTGTGTCATCTACTCCCAGAGTTCTCAAATGACAAGCATGCACCACATTGCCCAGTATTGCTGAGTCTTTGCAAATCTAAAAATGCATGTCTTGGGCTGAGGATTTAGCTCACTGGCATAAGCACTTGCCTTGCAAGCACGAGGTTGTGAGTTTGATCCCTGGTACCAAAAAAAAAAAAAAAAAAAACCTTAAAAAATAAAAATGCATGTCTTTTATCAGATTGGGAGATTTATAAGTATGACTTACTCAAAATGTTTTTTTTTTATTTTTCCCTGTTCCTGATTCCTTTTTATAGTCCAGTCATATGCCCAAGAAGCCTTGAAAAATGTCTCTGAGGAGATGTCCTTCTCTGTTTTTCTCTTTTCTTCTGATGAAAAATTTATAGTGGTTTACCGTCGAGGTCACTAAGTCTTTTCTCTGTCCATTATGCTACTCAACCCAAGCAGTGAAATTTTAAACGCAGATAGTGCATCTTAAAATTCTAAAATCTCCATTTGATTGTTTTTATGGTTTTTATTGTTACATATTTGCCACACATGATGGTAATGTTCATCACAGGAATCTGTACCTATATACCATATATCTTCATTCTTTTTTCTCAGCCTCCTCCTTTCCCTTTAATCCTTCTTCCCCTTCTCATTTACAAAACTTTGTTTCTATTTTTCCCCCTTCTGTCTCTTTTTAAAAAATCCCTTTACCCTTTTTTTCCTTCCTCTGCACCCCTCCCTGTTCCCCTTCCCACTTGAACATGTTCTTCGTACTTCTCAATAACTATCCTCCATTTTTTTCCTTACATACTCTTTGGGTTTCTCACACAAGAGAATCAATGCAAGAGAAACTCACATGTCTGATTTACTTCATTCAAAATTATGGTCTCAAGGTGCATCAATTTACTTTAAAATGACTTGTTTATCTCTATGTCAGAGCAATACCATATTGTATATAAATAACGCATTTTATTTATCTGTTCATGTATTGATGGGCGTATGGGCTGTTTCCGAGATTTAGCTATTATGAATTGTGTGCTATCAGCATGGATATGCATACATCATTATGGTGCGATACTTTTTAACTCTGTTGGGAAGATACCTAGAAGAGCATTAACTGGATCAAATGGAACCTCCAGTATTAGTTTTTTGAGGAATCTCCATACTGCTTTCTATGGTGCTTGTACCAATTAACACCATCAGTGGAAACGGCATCCTTTTTCTTCCACAGCCTCACCAGCATTTGTTATTGGTTGATTTCTTGATGATACCCACTCTTTCTGAAATGAGATGGAATCTCAGTGTCATCTTAATTTCAATTTTTGAATGACCATTCTTTCATGTATTTATTTGCTCTGTGTACTTCTTCATCTGAGAAGTGTATTCACGTCAGATGCCTATTTTTGGATTGCATCTTTAAACTGGTGGAGGGGGCTGGGTTTTTTGAGTTCTTTATATATTTGCCCTGTGTCTGAAAAGTAGCTGGTACAAAAATTTTTTTCCAACTCTCCGGGCTATCTCCACTCTGTGGGGGTTTCATTTACTGTGCAAATGCTTTTTACTTTGATGTGATCCCAGTTGTTGATTCTTTGTAATACTTCCTGTTCAGTCAGGGTTTTGGTCATAGTCATAAGTCTTTGCCTACACCAATGTCTTTAAGAGTTTTACCTACTCTCTCTTCCAGTAGGAGTCATCAGCAAATAATGATCATGTAACTTCTTCTTTTCCTATCCACATTCTTCTTATTTATTTTTCTTGTCTAACTGCTCAGGTTAATGTTTCCAGAACTACATTGAACAAGAGTGGTGACAGTGGGCATCCTTGTCTTCTTTCTGACTTTAGTCTGTGTCCATTTAGTATGATATGGGCTGTTGTTTTGTCATAGATGGCTTTTATCAAATTGAGACAAGACTTTTCATTCTAATTTTCTGTAGGTTTTTTTTTTAAATCATGCATGGGTGCTGGTCTTTGTCAAATCCCTTTTCTGTATCTATTGAGGTGATTGTATGGTTTTTGTCCTTGATTCTCTTTAATGTGATAGATTACAATTTTTGATTTGTGTATGTTGAACCACTCCTGCCTTCTAGGATGAATCCTACTTGCTTATTATATATATATTTGCTACATTGTATTTGCTAGTATCTTATTGAAGATTTTTGCATTTATGTTCATTATGGGCCTGCAGTGCTCATTTTGGTTGGATCCTTCTCTTGTTTTTTTTTTGTTGTTGTTGTTCTGTTTTGTTTTGTTTTGTTTTTGGTACCGGGGATCGAACTCATGACTTTGCACCTGGCAGCCAGGCGCTTAAGCCACTGAGCTAAATCCTCGGCCCTCTTCTCTGGTTTTTGTATCAGGGAAATGTTTGCTTCCAGCAATGAGTTTGAGAGTGTTGTTTCCCTTTTGATTTCATTGAAGAGTTTGAGGAGTAGTGACATTAGGACTTCTCTAAAATTCTTATAAAATCCAGCAGTGAATCCATCAGAACTTAGGCATTTTTTGTTGGTAGATTTTTTTATTTCTTCTTTAATTTCATTGCCTGATGTTGAATTATATTGATATTGCAATTTTTATACCTTCTTGATTCATCTTTGGTAATTTATATGTATCTAGGAATCTTTCTATTTCTTCTGAATTGTATATCTTGTTAGAATACTGCTTCTCAAAATAGATACTGAGTATCTTCTGGATGTCTGTAGGATCTGTTATGATTTCACCTTTTTCATTGCTAAGTGCATGGATTTGAGTCTTTTCTCTCTCTTTTTTATAAGGTTGGCTAAGGGTTTGTCTGTTTTATTTAATCTTTCAAAAAACTAACTCTGATTCATTCTTTGTATTGTCTTGTTAGTCTGAATTGCTTTAGTTTCTGCTCTTTACATTTTCCTCATATGAGCTTTGAGTTTAACTTGCTCTTCTCTTTTAGAACCTTGAGGTTAAAATTAGGTTATTCAGGCTGGGGATTTAGCTTAGCGGAATAAGTGCCTGCCTTGCAAGCACCTGGTCATGAGTTCGATCCCAGGTACAAAAAAAAAAAAAAAAAAAAAAAATTAGGTTATTCATTTCAGCTCACTCTGGTTTTCAATGTAGGCATTTGCTACTATAATTGTCCCTCATAAGACTGCTTTCATTGCATCCTATAAGTTCCACTATGTCATATTGGCATTATTCTTTCACTGTAGAAATTGTCTAACTTCTTTAATTTCATCTGTGACCCATTGGTTGTTCAGGAGGGTATTATTTAATTTCCATATGTTTATGTCATTTTTGTGGTCCATTTTTATCAGGGCCCTGGCTTAGGACAACTGATATGCTCAGAGATAGGATGACAGAAGAAAACACAGTCATTATATACAGATCATGGTTAACCAGTGGCCTGACTGTCTGCTAACTACTGAGCTAGAAGCAATTTTCATGAGTCAAAGTCCTCAGCTGCCAAATTATCTTGCTTCCAGAACTTCACAGACCATTTGTTAGTCTCAATTCTGACTGTTGACGTATAGATTAACCTGCCTGTAATCCAGCCACAAGTCTCACTACAACTCAAGTAGGCCCAGGACAGATTCTCAATTTATTCTTGTGCCAATTTATTAATATCCATCACTGCCTGCTCTGCACTGCATTAGGCTGGTCCTCAGCACCTTTTTCCATTCATTTCCAATTTTATTGAGCTATGATCTGATTATACACATGGGATAATTTCTTTTCCTTTGCATTTCTTTAGTGTGTTTTCTGGGCTGGTATGTGGTGTTTTGGAGAAAGCCCCATGTGCTGCTGAGAAAAATATGTATTCTGTTGTTATTAAGTGGAACACTGTAGATATTTACCAAGTCCATTTGTTCAAAGGTTTGGTTCAGCTCTAATATTTCTCTGTTGATTTTTTTGTCTAGTTGATCTGTTTGTGACAGTGGGCTATGGAGGTCCCCCATTGCAATTGTATTCATGTTTAAAATTAGGGCTGTGATGCTCTGGGCCTGTCAGACAAGTGTGCAGCTTTAGGGACTTTTTCCAGTTCATGTGTAGAATTAAAAGATTCCCTTCTTTAGCTCCCACCTTTCTATGATTCCTCTTTACTCTCTGACTTCCAGAGCCCATTTTCCAGGTTCTCCGACCACAGAGACAGGGATTTTTCTGAATTCAAGTGGCCTATTGTACTATCTTATCAATGCATCACCAGAGCTGCCTTCTGGAAAAGGAAGTGTGAACGAAGTTACGGGAATGCTGTGTGTGCATATACTGGGGAAACCCAGGAGTCCTTCCCATGATCTTCAGCTCACAGGGACCTTTCCTAATTCTCTGGCCACAAGGACAGGCATTATCTGAGAATTCTGCTATCTATCTCTCAGTTCTGTGACTTGGGCCACACTGGGGTCAAAGCTTGGGGAGAAAGGAGAAAAATTTTAAAGATAAAACTTATTGGGAAATTCTCCCCAGTACCGGTTGCTTCTTCAAGTTTTGACTCCTTCCCCTAATCTGCCTGCTGCTGTTTACAGAGTTCTTAGGTGGTGGTGTTTTATATTTGACTGTGTTTTGTTTATAATTGTGGGACAGTCAGCTGTAGAAGGCTGACTTCACCTCAGCCATAGAAGGCTGACTTCACCTTGGCCACCTCGCAGTATGTTTGATATTTACTGTATTTTGTAATCCTGTTCTAGAAACAGTTCCTAGGGCTCAGGGTACAAGTTAGAGGGTAGAGCTCAGAGAGAGGGATCGAGAGAACAAATGAGAGACTGAGGGGTCCCAGAGACCCGAGATATTGTTGCTCTTGCTGACTTGTGTGACTGACTCTAGTTTTTTCTTTGCAGGTTTATATGGGACTATTTCTAGCCCTAATTTAGGAGTGCATGAAATGAAGATTGGCCCCATCTTCTTCCAGGTGGCCTCTGGGGATATCACTAAAGAAACTGCAGATGTGATTGTAAATTCAACATCCAGCAAATTTAATCTTAAAGCAGGTACTTCACTTGTATGATTTTGACTAGTTAATAATTAACATGGTAGACCCTGCAAAGGAGAGTGTCTATAGCCAAACTGGTTTGTGTAAAATTGTCTCATTAATATTAACTAAAAATGTTAACATGATTTGTACAGTGTTTCTTATAATTGCCAACTGTTACCATATGAATGTTGCTTGTTTGTTATTAGCAATACTCAGGTTGTAGGATTCCTTTATTGCTGGGCATGGGTTTAGATAATGAGGAAGTCTATCTGACCTAAATGCACTGTAGCAACGTTTTTGAAGTCATGTTTATTACCATTGGTATTTTCTCATCCAGGAGTGTCCAAAGCAATTTTAGAATGTGCAGGACAAGAAGTGGAATGGGAATGTGCTGTCCAAGGTAAGACCCAATACTACGTTTTGGTCTTAAAAATGATAAGTAGAGATTAGAATTGGGAGGTTGTGAAGAAATTGAGGACAGTCCTGGGGTTGGGAAGGCAACACATTAATCTTATAATCACACATTTTATGAAAGAATTTCCAATTATAGAGAATTAGAAGTGGAAAGTAATCTCACAATTAAAAAGAGAAATTAATCAGAACAATTTCACCAAAGATAATATTTCAGAAATTTCTTATTTACAAAATGCTTCCCTGACAAATCAAGCATTTTGCTTTCTAAACAAAGAGTAGATTAAGCATTCAATGTTGTATTTTTTTGTCTGTTTCCCAGGTCAACAGGGCAAACCAGAGTATATAATTACTAAAGGTGGATTACTGATGTGCAAGAACATTATTCATGTTGTTGGTGGAAATGATGTCAAGAGATCAGTTTCCTGTGTTCTGCAGGAAACTGAGAACATGAATTACTCATCCATTTGCCTCCCAGCCATTGGGACAGGTTTGTAGCCTCTTTGGCAGTCAAGGCCAAATGTGAAGGCATCCACTTTTGCATAGGTTCGGTGCTTAGTGTGGTGGGTATCACTCAATCTGAGTGAGGGCCTTAGTTTATCTGAGTAGATAGCTTTTTCACTCTAAGATAGTGAGCAAAGCTTGTGGGTGGTTTAAATAAACGGAGAAAAAGTGAGCTAGGTGTGGGTGTGTGCCTGCGGTCCCAGAGACCCGAGGCTGGGGAGGCTGAAGCAGGATACCTTGAGCCCAGGTGTTGTAGGCTAGCCTGGGTCACTTAGCAAGACTTCATAAAAAGGAGGAGGAGGAGGAGGAAGAAGAGGAAAGTGAGTGGGATGTTAGGGAGGGGAAAGAAAGCAAGGGAGGGCAATAGAAGGAAGGGAAGGGTAAGAAAGTTATCCCTCACACTCTTGCATCAGCTTTTCCCTTCCCTGCACAAGCTCCATCATTTAATCCTCGACCTCTTCCTCTGTCCTTCTCCATGAAGAATATCACTGCACCAGCTTCCTGGCTGCCAGTGTAACCCTCAGCTCTGTACCATCTGCATTGTAGAGGCCTCTCAGTCGCTCAAACCTAGCAGGTCAGAAACTGAACTCTACCTTCCTCTTTTGGCCTGCTTGCTGCTTTTGAATTTGTTTTCCTCAAACCATGTGACGATTGTGTGATTCCTCGTCTGTCAGTGTGGTGTTCAGGTTTATCATTAGTCAGCATGTGCCCTTGACGCTCTCTCCCCAGGAACCAGGGCTGTGTGCCTAATGAAGGGGCTCAGCAGGCCCGGAGGGCAGCGGGTCTGAGTGGCCCTGCAAGGGAGGACTCAGCACGGGAGCTGTTGTTCCCTGGCTCAGAAGCCTCAGCTTGAGTTCACGGACTGGCGTTCCAGGCCCTCTGAAAGTTCAGTCTTAGTAAACTTGGCATCCTTGTCACTTTCTGGGCCTTCTCATCCTCTGACTCATATTTTGCTTCCTGTAATTCTATACCATTCCTCTTAATGTTCCTAGAAGGGATGGTATATCTACTTTACTTCTCAATTTCCAGAAGTATAAGTTATTTATTTGTTTTTGTTTTTTTGGTACTGGGGATTGCATTCATGACCTCACACTTGCTAGGCAGTGGTATGCCGCTGAGCTGGCTATCTGCTTATCTATCTTTTATGGCCACTCAGTCTCTGTCCCCACCTGTCTGTGGTTGTTGTTCCTGTTCCTAGTCTTAAATTACTCTGAGTCCAGGAAACAGGATGCCTGGAGTGGCACAGATCTTTCCAACTTAGTCTTTGTGTGGAGTCAAAATGCAAAACACAGAAAGGAAGTGGCTTTCAATTTAGGCAAGTGCTCTGCCACATCCCCGGCCCACCTTTCATTTTTATATAAATCTTTCAGCATTTCTGGGTTGTTGCCTACCTGTTGTCTCTCCTGTTGACCTGGCCGCGTTGCTGGTCCGCACAGGTAAGGCAGGGGTAGCGGGTTTTCCTTGCTTGTCCTTTCAGCTATCTCTATCACTACTTGAGCTGGTCTTCAAAGCCACAGGTGGAGATGCTCACTTCAAGTGGTGTTTGCAAGTCCATTTAGGACTGTAATGAGACAGCCCATGGGAGTAAAGGAAGCGGCCTTGTCCCTTAAAGACCACTGCACCAGGTGGGAGGAAATGGTGGTCAACAACAGCCACAAATGGCTTAAACTCAGTGCAGACTCCAAACTCTCCCTGTTCTTCCCTAGAAATCCAACCCTTCTTCTTATGTCCTCAGTCGTATGTAAAACATCACTTCCCTTCTGGCATCCTTGACTCCACCCTCTTTATTAACCCTACATTCATTAGCTCATTAACTAATCACCTCAATGTTAGATTCAGTATTTTTGCACTTAGGCATAGGAAATAGATAACTAAGGAAAAGTCCAGACCACAAGGAACATCACTGGGTGCTCCTGACTTTTCTTCCTAAAGGTCTCTGCAGTTCCTGAACTAGCCTCCTCTCTTATCTGAACTCTAGACATGTCCTCTGCTTGTGTGTCCTCCAACTTGGCCCTCCAGATTTATCTTTGTCCACATGATCCTAGACAGAAAGCTGAGTAGCAATCAGATTCATCTTTTCCAGAAACCAGCTGGCTCCCCTGTCCATGACTGTGTGAATGTGTGCTTCTGTGAAGCGGAGTCCCCTCTGCAGAGCCCTGCCTCCAGTTTCCTATACTTTACCTGCTGACCACCTGTCTCTCCTGCCTACCACTGTGTGCTCGCGGGATGGCCTATGATGATGGGTGTGGCAGGTGTTTATTGAAAGTATACAAATGATCTGATACTTCCATATAAAGGCTTCCAAATATCATGGGAAAATCACAGCTTTGTAAATGAGAATTCTCCTCTCTGTTTATTGGTTTAAAAAACAAAAAACCTGAAGAAACCCTCTTGGTTAAGCAGTGTGGGGTTTGCTGCATTTGCACGGTTGTGCAGATGGCCAGGTTGAGGAAGTCTGCTCTCTCGTCTGCAGTAGTAGTGGGAACCACTGACAGGGTAGCCTGAATGGGCTTTTTTTTTTTTTTCAAATCCATTGTGTTTCAAAGAGGAAAAAAAATAAAATTTCAAAACACAACAATTGGAACAATTGTACATATATGCACATTGCCATCCCCATTACTCTTAATCTAACATATCAGCTTGCCTGGGCAGCTTTTGTGTCACATACTATGTGACTGTGCCAACTGCCATTCACATGGACCACCTCCTTGGCTGGAAAGGTACTTTTCATGAACTTGCCAAGGCAGTGGCTTTCATAGCATGAGAAACAAGATGGCATGTGCTGGAGACACAAGGGCATCTGCTCAGTGGGAACCGTGAGCCTGCTGATCAGCTAAAATCTCAAGTGTAACTTGCATCCAAAGGATTAGCAGTTGTAACAAACAGCTGACCACTCTGCATGTCTAAGAAAGTTATTTGAGTTTAAATCCGGTCCCCAGAGTTACTTGGGAAAATATAGATGCATAAAATCACACAATGATATAAGAAAAAACATTTTTCTCTACTGGGAGCTGTGTTAACACATATTAGTGTCTTTTGCCTCTTATGGCTCTTTTGAGGACACAGGTGAATGAACTAAGAAGACAAGTTACTGTCATCTTGTAACTAAAGAAAGAAAACAGTGATGTGGAATCAGATAAACAGACAAATGAGAATGTCAGAGACCAGCAGTTAGGATTCAGGGCCCTTGTTCCTTGTTGGGCGGTTGGCTTCCGGACATCCTGGGACAAAAACTCCTCACTGCATCTAGGACTTCGAAAGTGTCTGCTTTTACTTATGTCATTAGAAAAATTTACAAGGATGAAAGAGTTGGGATGCTGGCATTTATTTTTTAAGAACTGGAATTCCTAATTTGCTTTTGAGATTTCCAGTTGGATTTTTTTCTCCAGTCATTTTTATTATTTAATTTTCCAGGAAATGCTGGACAAAACCAAAATAAGGTTGCCGAAGCTATGCTTGATGCCATTGAAGACTTTGTCCAGAAAGGATCAGTTCAGCATGTAAAAAAGGTTAAAGTTGTTATCTTTCAGCCCCAACTACTAGATGTGTTTTATGCCAACATGAAAAAAAGAGAAGGGTCTCAGGCTTCCCACCAGCCATCGATGCTATCTAAAGTTGCCTGTGAGTGCTTTATTTTTATGAAATACCTGTTCTTAATATTGAGTTTATATAGCAAATAGCTAATTTTACTTTTTCTCTTTAGCCTTCTTTGGTCTTTCAAAACCTCACCCACAAAAGAAACCCCTGGTTTTGGAAAAGAAAACAGAATTGGTGGTCTTCCAGTTATGTGGTGAAAACCAAAACTGCGTGGACCAAGCTGGCCTCTGGTTAAAGAACCTGATTAAAAAGGAGCAGTATTCTTACACCAACACAGATGAGTATCTGAGAGATTTTGATGAAAAGGAGTATAAGGAACTGAATGAGCTGCAGAGGAAATTAAATATTAGCATTTCTCTGGACCAGAAGAAACCTTCCATGGAGGTTGTAGGAATTAGTAGAGATGTGATGGAGGCTAGAGATAAAATTGAGGAAATGATTAAGAAGGCGAGATTGGCCAAAGAAGAAGAAAACAGGGCAGATTGTGTTAGTGAATTTATAGAATGGCGATATGATGACAATAACACTTCTCATCGTTTTGACAAAATAACTAATCTGCAATTGGAAGATGCAAGGAAAAGAAAGAGCAAGAGCATCGATATCAAAATTAACAATCGACGCTACACGGTGGACCTGAAAGCCTGCATTGCCACGAGTCAAGACGGACACAGTTTAACTGTTGAGCGCCTCACAAAATCTGAAGGTGAGTTAAATTTTCATGCTTTTCATCTGTTATTTCACAGCTACTTTGGACTTAACAATTGTTGTACATACATCAAATTTTCAGGTAGATAAAACTCAAGGAATCTTAATAGAATATACTAGAACACTCAGGTCTCTGAGTTCAAAGAACCTACATTATAGCCAGGAAAACAACATGGATGTGCTCAACAGCCCAAGGATCCTGATAACAATAGCCAAGCCTTGCATTTGTTCCCACCTCCACAGTTTGTAAGCTTTCCAGAGCCAGTTCTGTTGGGGAGGTAATGGCTGCTCCAGCCAGAGGGGGGGGGAAACTGTAGCCTTAGAAGAAAGTGACTCAAAGTTGTTTTTTTGTTTTTTTTTTTTTAAACATAAAGACAAATGGACAAAGCAGAGAGGACAGGCTGTGACCAGTGCCCTCTGTGTATGTGACTGATGATCCAGAGAGGGTCCAAATTTTCCTTCCAGAAGTCACACTGCTGCAAGCAGGTTGCTTTGCATAACATCAGGGAGGAACCTGAGATTCTCTGATTGCATCTACTCTCCAAGAAGGGAACGCTTATCTTGTGTAGGCTGCCATTCCTGTCAGCAAACCACATAGGCCTCTGGAAATCAATGACTTGGGTTCCAACACACTGTGTTCATCTCTTGTGAAAGCAGTGTGAACAAACTTCTCAGGTTTTGAGTATACCTGAGGAAACCACACATTGTCTGTAGTATTCTGCTTAACAAGGAAGGAGATAGAGCTGCCACCTTAATGTGTCACATAATAAAACCTGTCACCCATCTATGTCTCAAAGAGGTTGTGAAAAGGAGTGAGAAGATAAATGAGAGGACCCCATGGTGGTGGTGAGGCAGTCTGGCAAAAATCCATTCATAAACAAAACAGTAGCTACTATTTAAAACATGGCATGGAAATAGCGTTTTGTTACATCATAGGAGTGGGGGGTTCAACAGAAAATCTGGATGAGGTGTACTGTGCCAGCTTAGCAGGATCAAGATTTAAGGTGCAGATACCCAGGCCCCACCCCTCCGAGACTCAGATTCAGTATGTCTGTGACATTTTTTTTCTTTTTTTGGTTCTGGGCATCAAACCCAGGGCTTTGTGAATGCCCAGAAAGCACTCCACTACCAAGCTCTGCCACCAGCCCCTCTTTTTTTAATCTAACATCCCAGCTGATTCTGATATGGGTGGGCTGTGGTCCTCTCTTTGGAATACATTCTACTAGAAAGACAAGGAACTTCTTGAGCATAGAGAATCAGGAGATTATAACACAAGAATACAGAAGAGACTCAGTTTTTCAGTTTGGAAATACACAGAGGAGTCCTCTCATGTCTGCTTTGCAGTTACCCTTCCTGAATACTGGAGTGACATGAAGCAGCAGAGCTTCTGTGTGGTCCAGCTGCAGCCTGGGGGCCAGGAATTCATCACTGTGGCAAGAAAGTTTAATCAGACTTGCGCAAATTTTGTCATTGAGAAGGTAAGCCCTCTAAACATGGAGTTTCTTGATGGTGGAAATAAGTGGTATCATAGTCCTGTATAAATATGCTTCCTATAAATTTTTTTTCTACATAGGGTTAGATTATTTATAGTAATTAGATTATAGATTCTATAAGATTGCCATAATTGCTGAGACATTAAGATTTTTGTGTCAGTTATACAATATGATCGTCAGTGGCAGTGTGAATAATAAAGATATGCCATTATCTACTTTGTAAAGCAAGCTAACAGAAACTCAAGGCCATGAGCTCCCAGATGGATTCGATAACTAGTAAGCACAACAAAGAGACACATAGAGGCTCCTAATCAGAATTCTTTTCTTCTGCCCTCTATTTGCAGGCCAGTGGTGCTTATTACCTGGATAAATTTAATAGCTCTTTCCTTGTTTATCTCAATTATTTTCACATCTTCCATTTTATGTGTTATTAATATTGCCCTTTAGAATTATGTTCTTCTCTGACTTCTGTGCCAATATATTCTCATTCTTTTTCCTTTTATCTGATTTTCCTTTCATTATCACTGGCGGCTGTTAAATATGTATTATATATTATATAGCCTGAAGACCTACACAGCTGTACATTTATCCTTGAGTTTCCTAGTACACAAAGCAAAGAAGGAAACACCTAGCATACAACTCATAATGTCCATAACAGGAAAAAGTAAAGCTTTGATATAAAGACTCAGTTCTTTACAGTACTGAGATTGATCCTCTAGACAGTTCTTATGTGGACCAAATACTGGAGAACAACTTTAATACCATCTTTACAATACATTCAGTATGAAATTTGGATTGCTTTTTTAAAACATCCCTTAATGTCAACCTGTTGAACAAAACTCATGCCTGTTGAACAGAAACAGTTCTACAAGCCATCAAGACGGCGGGACTCAAGGATGCCACTCTTAGGTGGCCTAGTTGTGGTAACAAAAAGTGCCATTCCAAACGCCAATTGCAGTGCACTGGTAGCTGCTGACTGGCTCACTGTGATGTCAATTCAGATGGAGCAGGGATGAATGTCCCAGGGGACCGGCAGTGTCCATGGTTGGTCCCAGAGGGCCTTCCATGTATTGGCAGACCCTGGCCACAGAAATTGTTTCAGCATTGTATTGCAGTAGAACCCTATTTTCAAATAAATTCCTGAGTGAAATTCCAGTATATGAATCAGATTAAAGCAGAGGTAGGTAGAGCTGTAGGCAGCTCTGGAGGTCCCTGGTAGCATGAAAATCCCAACATGAAATGTGACTGATCTGTCGCCCTCCGGCACTGTCATGTCTTTTTTTTTGGTACTGGGGATCGAACTCACAACCTTGCGTTTGCCAAGCAGGCATTTACGCCACTGAACTAAACCTCTGGCGGCAGTATTATGTCTTATGATGAAGATTTTTAATTTTTCTAACCCTTCCACTCAGATTCAACAATTTTGCATGTTATCTTTTTCTTCCATTTTTACTGAAGCTTTGAAAGTTGCAGATCTCATGACACTCCTACTTTAATACATATTTCCTAAGTATATATAAGTTCCTAATTTAGAAGATATTCTTCTAAATTATAGAAATACTATTATACCATACAAAAAGCACATTTAATAATATCAAATATCATTGAATATAAATAAAATTTCTCCAGTGGCTCAAAAAATCTTATGCCCTCCCCATCTAGATTAACATGTTGTATTTGGTTATTATGTATTTTTCCTCTCTTCTAATACAAAATAGCACTCTTGCATTTTTTAAGAGTTACTTTTCATGAGATTGAATTTTAAAAAGCCTAAGTCATTTCTATTGTAGAATGTCCCACATTGTGGATCTTTTGTGCTTTGATATTTTGGGAAGAATTCAAGCAAATTTTTAAAAATGAAAGTCTAGTCTTGTCTGACTTCATTTATTTCTTTATTCTCTTATTTCTAATAAACTGGGAGTTAGTTTTAAAGGCTTAAGTTCAGATAAGAATAATTATTTTTTTTGCAGTATCTCATAGGTGATCAGGACCCACCTGTGGTGAGGTTGTCCCACTGTTCATGAGTGTGTTGTCATCCAACAAACTTTTCCCCACTGATTTTAATATCCTTTGATGATCCTTGCCTAAATCCATCATTCCACTGGAGGTTGCAAGGAGATTTTCTAATTCCTTCATGAATTAGAATTCGTGTCTTCTATGTCTTCTATTTGGCAATTTTTCAAAGAATAAATTTTCTTGCTCCTGCTTTTTAGAAAATTCAGTATGTTGAATTTAGTAACAGTGATTATTCTATTAGATGCACAAACTATCCTACAATGGTGAGTGGCAAGTTGGCTCCCATCTCTTTTGATGAGTCCGTTAATCCTGCAGCATTTCTTTGTTTCCCAGCACGAGGTCTGTCATGCTCACCCTGTGCTTTACCTGCCTTGGGCTGGTATCAGACACTTCCCTAGAGGCCTTGACTCTGTGGAGAGGGCTGGCAGCAAGAAACCAAGAGCCGTGGGCCAAGTTTGCTCACTGCTGCTGAGGTGTTGCTTCCAGACTAAAGCTGAGAAAACCATGAGCTCATATTCATGTTTTCCATTCAACTGTGGTATTATGGAATTCTTCTTAATATCTTATATTTTATTTTGTTTTTATCCTGTGAAACAGAAAGTTTGCTTACTAGGAACAGTAATTTACTTGTTTTATAAAAGTGTACATAAAGTTGTTCTAAATTTACGATACCAAAATTAATAGTAGTAATTTAAAAATAGCTACATGAGTTTTCTTTGTTACTGTTATAACACTATATTTTTTATTAGTTTTCTTTTAACCTTTTTATAACTGTAATATTTAAGGTGTTTTTCTTAGTAGCAACATATACTTGAGATTTTCTTTTCCTCTCTTAACCAGAGTATTTAATCTGTTTACTGTATTTACTATGTTTACTGGTATATTCGGATTAAAATATTCCACATTAATCTTTGTTTTCTATTTATCACACCTATTCTTTGTTCTTTTTTTCTTTTTCTGCCTTTGTTTAGATCAAGTATTTCTATTATTCTATTTGCTTCCCCATGAGATTGTTGGTTATGTATTCTATTCTAATTACTTTATTTTGTTTTACACTAGAAGTTGTGTGTGTCCTTGACTTACTAAACTCTTACTTGAATCATTATGCTTATCATCTCCTACATAATGTATTGATCTTTGAATGCTTTAAGATGCATTTATCCCCCTCCTAAATTTTGTGCTACTTTGAACATCTGCCAAAATATTTTTTGCTTCCCTCTCACTGTTCTGTAACATTTCCTGCCTCTGTGCTTCCATGAGGGTGATTTTGTCTGGATTTAGTTCTTCTCATACAGATTGTGTAGTAGTGAATTCTCAATTTTTGTTTTTCTGAAAATGTCTTATTTCACCTTCATTTTGATGAATATTTTTTGATAATAAATTTCCTTTAGGCATTTTGAAGAAGTTATTCCACTGTCCTCTGTATTATTTTGCTTGTATTTCCTTTCCCTCTGGAATCTTGGCTTATCAAATTCTTGCCTTCAATCAGACTTCTTTTCTCTGTTACCTCTTCTAGTAGTTGTTGGTGAGAGGGTTGGTGTGATATAAGTAATCTACCAGAGCCAGAAACCTGTTTCTAATAATAAACCTACTAAACAATGTTTAAAATTGAATTTATTTGCAATATTTTTTTGACTGTAGAATTTATTCCACTGGGAATATTGACTCAGATTACTGTGTTCAAAATTATTGAGAGTTGTGAGTTTATCTCAGAGATAGAGTACTTGCCTAGCCTGCTTGAGATCTTAGGTTTGATTCCTAGCACCAGGCCAAACAAAGAAAAAAATTTAAATAATGTGTGTGTGTGTGTGTGTGTGTGTATACGTGCTAGGGATGGAAACCAGGGCTCTGTCACTTAGCTGTATCCCAAGCCTTGAAATAAGTATTCTCTTTGTGTGGTTATTACATTTTAAAGTTTAAGAAAGAAACTTTGTAAATTTTAGAGTGAAAAGACTAAGAAATGGAGAATGATTTCAAAATTCTTAAGAAAAAATTTGAAGCTTTTAAAAACTGAGTTAACAAGACTTAAGGTAAATGAAAATAAAGTAGGACACAGTTTAAAGATTAGAAATTTGACTGTAGGTAAAGAAAAAGAGGAAAAGATAAGTCTAATAATGGTATTCTGTTATTATTTGACCATGAAATTTTTTGCTTCAAAAAATAAAAAATATTTTAAATCAAATTAGGTTGACAGATTACATAGTAATGCTGAGACTCTGAACTAAAGTGGTTATCGTAATTAAAATAGGAAAGTCAGAATTAAGCGCCAACAACAGAGAAAGTCAGGTGACGTCAGGTAGCAGTATTGGGCCTGAGACTTGTGCAGAGCAGAACGGGAGTCTGACAGCACGGACCCTCGAACGTGTGAACGTGTGCCTTTCCATGAAGGCCTCTGGCCACTCCTGCTCGCTGCTCACTCCTCCCAAGGCAGTTCTAACCACCCTCCTCGGTTGAGTAGAGGAGTTCAAATGCTTGCCTGTGACCCGGGAGCCAGTCAGCTTCTCCACAGCCCCGGCAGCCGCTGCTCCCAGGCAGACCCTCCCCATCAGGGTTAGTGCTGCCCTCCTGCAAGTGCAACAGACGCTCATTTTCTAGGAATTTCTTTCTTGCCTATATGCTCTGGTGCCTTTCATGGTCAAAACATGGCCACCTGCTGGGTACAACAGCGAATGCCTGTAACCTCAGCACCCTAGGAGGCTGAGGCAAGAGGGTCCCAAGATCAAGTCCAGCCTGGGCAACTTAGTAATTTAGCAAGACCTTGTCTCACAATAAATTAAAAAAAAAAAAAAAAAGGCTGGAGTTGAAGCACAGTATGAAGGCCCTGTGATCAAGCTAGCCCAGCCAGTTTCCCAGGGACACTGGGGTGGCCAGAGGCAGTGACAGAGCCAAAACCAGATAGGGAGTGACAGGAGAAACTGGAGTGCATGTAATAAGCAGCCACTGGAGAGGCTGGGTCAGCCTCATATGCCTAATGAGCACTTAACATCCTAGACATTGTTTGCTATTGTAGTGTGTAAAAGATGTCAGAAGTTAAAACAATGCTGGCCCCAATGCCTATTTTTATGATAAAAACACTGAATCTAAAATATTTCTGGATGTCGAAAGTGCCATCTGGCAGTGGATTTGCTGCTGAATCAGTTTTTATGAAAAACTGCGACTGTGTTTCATTTGCCACCTCTTGGCAAATACTCTTGGCACTGGCAGAGTGTTTCTCTTTAATAATTTGTAGATTGAGAGGATCCAGAATCCAGATCTCTGGCATAGCTACCAGGCAAAGAAAAAAGCTATGGATGCCAAGAACGGCCAGCACATCAATGAGAAGCTGCTTTTCCACGGGACAGACGTCAACTCGCTGCCTCACGTCAACAGGAATGGGTTTAACCGCAGTTATGCTGGGAAGAATGGTAAGGAAGCAGGGAATCGGGCCGCCCAAAGGAGGTGCCAGCCGTGAGGACCCAAGGTGGCAAGGAACACTGTGGATTTACTGTGTTCCCACCGTGGGTGGCCAGGTTGCAGCCCAAGTTTCAGGGTAGGACTCACTGTATTTCATGCAAAAAGGGCCTGCAACACTTGATGTTTAAATCTAACCCCCTAATTACCTTATTTTTTCTTTTCACAGCTGTGGCATATGGAAAGGGAACCTATTTTGCTGTCAATGCCAATTATTCTGCCAATGACGTATACTCAAGACCAGAGGCAAACGGGAAAAAGTACATGTATTATGTGCGAGTACTCACTGGAAAGTACACAAATGGAAACAGCCAATTAATTGTGCCTCCTACAAAGGACCCTCTAAATCCTACTGACCAGTACGACACAGTCACAGATAATGTCAATAACCCAACTATATTTGTGGTATTTTATGACTACCAAGCATACCCAGAGTACCTCATTACTTTCAGACGTTAACTTTTTGGTTTCCTTCCTGAGAGACATCATATGTAACTACTGTAAAACAAGTTTCACCCCCACTCCCACTACTAACCACTTTTTCCAAGACCAGAATATCCCTTTTTCCTTTTTCCCCTCCACCATTCTTTGCCATGGTGGGGCTCAAACCCAGGGCCTTGTGCGTGCCAGCCAAGCACTGTACCACGGAGCTGTACCCTCAGCCTGGAAAATCCTTTGTCACTGAAATCAGACTTCCCTCAGCTTTTTTTTCCACAAGGGAAAGGAACCTATCATGAGAGCAAATAAATTTGAGAATCTGAGATAACAAGTTTACAGTTGTGTATCCCTAAATGTGTGGACATTAAATCTATGGGACAAGAGCAGGTTTATATTTTCAGGAAGGAGAGAATAGCAGTCTTAACAGGCAGAAGGGCATAGTCATGCAACTCTAACTGCCACTAGTGGAAAGTGATGGTGGGAATTGTGTCAGGATGCCCTCGTGCTGTGGGGAGCAGGAAGGGTAAGGCTGCCACCTTCCCTAAACAAGGATGGGTCTGATACATGTTTCTGTCCTGGGGTTGAGGTCTGCGCCTGTGATACAGATATTCCATGAATGTTTGCTAAGCCAGTTAAGAATGAATCAGCCTGATTAGACTGCTGCCAGAGCAGGCATCATCTTCCACATCCCTGACTTCTTTGCCTCCAGTTGAACGTAGTCCATGACGAGGAGCTCTTTGTTCCCACAGCAGACCATGCCATGGAGCTGGACAGTTGCAGCCAGGGCTCAGGGACTGCAGTGTACTTGCACCCTACACAGGCCGGAAACTGGGATTTAGCTCACGGTCTGTGTGAACTGTGTCCCCTGGGGCTGGGTGGCAGCCAGGTCCTTTCTAATGTTAAACCCAAACCCATTTTTTTCCACTGCCTAGCGAAAACAATGGGGCAAGGGGTTTTCAGTGGAAACCTACTGTGCTATGATTAACGAACTCTAAGGTTATTAAATGGCTTATTTCCTAAAAGTCAGAACAAGAGGGAAAAAGAGAAAGGGTCAGGGATATAGCTCAGCAGCACAGTGCCTGCCTGACAAGCTCAGGATCCTGAGTTCAATTTCCAGTACCCAAAAAAGAGAAAAATACTTTTTGTAATCCAACACGGACGGTGTATCTAAAAATGTTAAGCCATTATTTCTAAAAAAAAAATTGAGCAAATAATTTCTAAAAAATAGCATAGTTCCCTTGGCAGCCTAGCTTCTGACAAGCTTTTAAAACTTTGTGCATAAGTTTTTTAAACCAAGGGAATTAAGGCGGGCATGTTGCTAATCTGTTAATTCAGTAATTTTTTTTTTCATACTCTGGTAAATATCAGGTTCAGACAACACTTATTGAGGACCTGGACTGTGCCAGGTAACATTCTAGGTGCTTCACATACATTACTCACACCAGCAGCCCAGTGAGGTGAGGATTCCGTGCACATTTTCAGGCTGAGGAAACATGCTCAGAACTCGTTTCCCTGCCTGGCACCACTTAGGCGGGAACCCTTATAGCTGACAGCAGGCTCCCGACTGCACTGCAAGCGTTCGGCTCCTCAGCAGAGCATATGGCCTCCAGAGAACTTCGCTGCTTCAGGACTGTCTCACGTACTCTGCAGAACACTTCCCTGCTCCTTTTCTCCTTCTGGCTTCCCTTTTTTTTTTTTTTTTAATAATTATTTTTTATTTTAAAGAACAAAAAAATAAAAACAATAATTTCAAAACAAGATAATAGGAGATTAACAATGGATCAATTTTTCATGCCTCTGCTTTGTAATCTGAGCAGCTACTTCTAAGGTAACAATACCGGCTTCATTTGGGGTCCAGTCTCATTTGAAATTCTGTAAACCAAGCCAGAGCTGGTTCTGGCGCGGAGCCGGCGCGGAAGGCGCACTCGGACGCTAGGGGGAGCCGGAGGACAGAGGCGCTCGCCCTCCCTGCCCACTGGGAAGGAGACCAGCAGGCCCTGAGGATGGACGCCAGGTCCTGAACTGCTCCTGCTGTTGCTGTTTGTTTACAAGCGGCCTGGCTAGGACTCTTATTGGCTTAGCAGTGGCTTCCTAACCACTGGCATCTGAGTTAAGCACGAACACTGAAGCTGTGGAATTAGATAAAAAGAGAAACTTGCTCTGATTTGCTTTTGTTCTGTAGTGGTTTGGCTGACTCAGGGCAAGGTTGAATAGGAAGATGTGTTGCACTGAGGAATAAAGATCCAGTCAGTAAATATAATTATCCTAGATCTAAAGAAATATCAAGTAGGTCATTTTCCTTTTTCAGGAAAACTTAACAATGTCACTAAGTCAGAACTTATTTTTATCTAAAAAGAGCAAACACAGGGGAAGCTTAATGATAAGCAGTGGCCACTGCTGATGAAAAGAACAAAGACAGCAACAAAAGCTCCTCAGAGAACTAACATTCACTGGGAATTTTCAGGAAGGGGCACAATATAGCTGGAGTTAGTAAATCTGGAGGGAAAACTGACCCCAGCAAGTAGCCTTTGCTGGTCAAGCCCACTTGGAGCCTGGGAAGGCTTGGTAGGGAGACCAGAGCTGTGGCAGCACAGGCTGCGAGGGGGGCACGTGAGTGTGAGACTCTTGGGCCTTGAGGGACTGGCTCACAGCAGATCATAGGCCTTTGCTGTCCCTTGCTGCCCATCTGTAACTCATAAATCTGCTTTGTATAACTTGTGCACTCAGGTGTTCTGTCTCAGGGGACTCAAGACAGCTTGGTAACCAGTACAGAGTAGACCTGCTTCATGGTAAGCTAGTGACGTGTCCTGAAAGGACCCTTTTTAGATCTATCTTTCCCTAGGCAAGTTCATATAACAGCATTCCCTCCCCCGGGTCCTAGAAGCCACACATTTTCTTTGGACTTACTGACACCTTGGGTGCGAGAACAGGAGGGAGGGGCAGGTAGTCAATTCATCTCAAAAGGAGACTTCCTGTGTCTTCTATTGTGTGTTTGTCATGCATGGTTGCTCAGAGATCAGTGCTTTCCTAATTTCTAAATTCTTGGACAGTAATGGTGATTATCCCCAGGTGTTGCAAATGCATTCAGAGTGGGACTGATTTTGCTAAGTTAAGCTATCAGTCTTTGTGTCAGATCAGGAGCACCTGGTCCTTTTTAGTCCCAGGACTGCTACTCCTAGATGCCCAGCACTTCCCACAGGAAGTGCTCATATGAGAAGCCCACCTGCTGATTGGTGTCTTGTTGTAGACAGAAGTTAACTGGTGAGAATTCTGCTGGTGTTAGACAAGGGATCATCTTAGATCCAGGCTGGATTCCATCCACTGATCTGTCAGATCAGCGGTCAGCCAACTCCTTCTGTAAAGGGAGAGAGAGTGAATTTTTTTTCTTGGCTTTCTGAGCCACGCAGTCTCTTTATCTAGATTCAGCTCTGTCAGTATAATCCTAAAGCTGTCACAGGCAACACGAGGTGAATGGCCTGGGTGTGTTCCCATAAAACTTGATTTACAAGCCCAAGCAGCAGGTCTAAGCTGATGGAGAGACTGCTTCCTGCTTGGGAACACCTGGGGCTTACAGGCGTCACAGGCTGAGGTTGTGGAGGCAGGACGAAGACAGGAAAAAAGCAATGTTCACACAAGGAGATGGCAACAGACTTGAAATTAGGTAGGAACAGAAACATGCAAACTGACCTTTGGCTGTTAAACTTCTTATTTTAAATCATACTATAGTTTACAAATACACTTTTAAAATGTTATTAAGAATTTGCCTTCTATAAGAATCACAAGCTTTTCCCTTGTATCAAAAGTTGTGCCACCATCCTGGTCACTTGTGGATTCACTAAACAGTCCAGCAAATCATCTGTAGAAATGAGTGCTTGAGACAGGCCTGGAGCACTACTTGAAGCAGTCTGTCCCAGTGTCGCATTTTCTTTTTCACTCAACATTTGTGGCCTCTGGGGACAGCAGGATTTAGCAAAGTGTTTTTCATCTTTGTCAACCAACTCTTTACCATCATTTTCAAATACGCCACCTCTGTCTGCAGTAGGATCTTCAGGGGCTGGTAGTACAGGGAAGAGGTCAGGGCCGAAGACACTCGCTGCATCCTGTTTTCTAGCTCCCGGGCCTTTGCTGTGGCTGTGTGTCTGGCCCACCTCGGTGTGGCTGGACACATGTAATCCCTTCTTCTCCATGTTTCCCCCATTTGTTTTCAGCACTTCATTTTCTACTGCCTTGGGGGTTCTGTAATGATTTAAAAAGGCAGAAACAGCTCCATTTAAGTAGCTACAGTTGACTTTATGAGATGTTGCTTCAACCTAAGGGAAAAGATAACACTCATTGGAATGGCTGTCCACACCAAGTTAAGCTGAAACAAATGCTCTAGTTGGGGAACCATTACCACAGGAAGCCACTGGCCACGATAAAACCCAGAATACCTCAGTGGGGTTTAACCAAGCCCGGGTATTGTGTGGGTCCTCAGATGTTTTCAGCGCACACACAAGCATTCGAGTGATTGCCTCTTCCACTCGGGCTAGGTGGTCCTCTTCCTATATTGAGATTTTAAAAAGACACACTTTTAGCCTTTGTCTTCATGTTTCATGGGTCAAAACAGAGAACTCTATGTCTTCTGATTATGTTTCCCACTCAATAATATATGCTTTGTTACAGGAGAAATGAGTAAGCTATTGGCAGAATGATAATTTTTTTAGGGGGGGTACCGGGGATCAAACTCATGACCTCGCGCTTGCCTAGCAGGTGCTTGTGCCGTTGGGCTAAATCCTTGGCCCACAGAATGATAATTTTTATGTATTCACTATTATCTGTCATCTAGAAGAGATAGAATATTTCATCAACCATATTTAATATGTATTTTATCCTTAGAACACAGCCTTCAAGTATGAACCACTTTGTGATTTTCTTCCCCCAGTCTTCTCTCTTTTTTTAACATGTTTCAAGTTTTAAAAAAGCACCATATATACAGAAGGGTATTCCTTACAGAGTTTGGAAGGCAACTTATTTTAAGGGGAAAAATTCTAGTAAACATGCTTGACTACAAGAATGAAATAAGATCTCTTACGATAAGCAAAACTGTAGCTCTAATGATAAATGACATTAAAATCAACAACTATTAGAGAACACAATGAGAAATAAACTAAAACACTGTTACAAACATAACTGATAAAAGATTAATATCCAAAATGAAGAACCCGAACCTGACAATAAGACAAATAGAGTACAGGTCTGCATGGCAGATATCTTCAAATACTGACAAAGAACAAAATATGCAGTTTTACAAATAACAGATGGGCCAAAAGCAGGCAGGTGACAGCACCACCGTTTAATACCCATGAGCTCGCTCGGGAGGGGAAGCGTCTGTTGGCTACTGTGGCTGTGCCTGTGGAGCTGGTGGACCAAGGGGCTCCGTGGACTCCACCCAGCATCAGCTCCAGGTCAGCCTCCTCCAGGCAGTATTTCTAACTGTGAGTCTACCAATCTCCCACCAAACTCTCACCTACACCTCAAAGGCTACACTTCCTCTCTTCTCTAGATGCACACTTACAGCTTCCTGTTGTACTACTCCTGACATTGCACCTATTCCAAAGCCCTTCCCAATAACACAAAGCAGGAAGCAGTTGACTGAGAGGGGTGCAGCTGCCAAAGAGCAGAGAGATGCTAGGTTAGGGAGAGCAGAGATGCGGCCAGGGTTTGGGGCTACGAGGGCACTGGTACACTCCAAGCTCCTGGTTACAGTGACAGACATGGCCATAACAGGTGGAAATTGTAACTGCCAAATACAGCAGGCAGCCTCAGGTAGGCACAGTGTATTAGTGGGGAAAGGTTTCTGGCAAACATAAATGATGCAAACCAAAGTGCCCTAAGAAAATGCATAAAGCAACATTGAGAATTCTGCAACTAATGAGGACCCTGAACCAGGAAGTGGCTAAGTGGATCTTTGAGTTATGAACTCACTGCATTCCCAAGGGCTCGTTGTAACTCAAATTGTCAACTGAAGGCTCAGCCTCCTCTATCCAGCCTTCAAACCTCAGGCAGATCTCAGTATCCTTAGGGAGACACTGGCCCAGGATTTCTCAACTAACCTCACCCAGGAAAGGAAGCTGTAATGTTCCTTCAAGAATTCTTTCAAGAGTTAATTCTGTGTCTCAGACCATTTGGAAGCACAAGTGGCCAGCATTTGTCATAACTCAAGACTTTGGTCAGAAGTTACAGCCAAAAAGCTGGTCATAACCCAAATTGTGCATTTATGTCAGGCTGGTCATAACTTGAGGGCCACTGTGTTTCTTGTCCAGACGGTGTGGGACGGAACTGGCAGGACAAGGCAGATAGATCCAGCCAGACCCAACACAATTTTCCTGGTAACACTGGTCAAGGGAGTGGACCCAGCACTGGATATTAGGGCCCACTGCATGTCTTTTGTTTCCTTTGAGACAGGACCTTGCTATGTAGTTTAGGCTGGCCTCGAACTCACAGTGATTGTCCTGTCTCAGCCTCCAAAGTCCAGGGCTTGCAGGCATGCACCACCACAGCACACCTGTGTGTCCTTTAAAGAACGAGAGTGCACATCTCTAAAAATTCTATTTCCAACTGAACTATGCATCAGCAGAGGATAGAATCACAGTACAGTAAAACAATATAATCATAGTGTGTTGGTTAAAGAAAATTAATCACCAAATTTTATAGACAGGCTTCGTGCATCTTAAAAGCAAGAACTTAATTTACTTTTAAAGGGAAAACAACAAAAACATACCAGCTCAATCCATGAGTTAATGCTGATGGTGACAGGATCAATGGATTCCACATAATGCCACCAGTGTCTGGGAACAAACAAGACCTGAAAACAAAATGAAAAAATAGACAAGAGGAGGACATTTCATTTTTCCTATTCTTTTTTTTTTTTTTTTTTTTTTTTGCTACTGGGGATCAAACTCACAACCTCACGCTTACAAGGCAGGCGCTTATGCCACTGAGCTAAATCCCCTGCCTGGACACTGGACATTTCATTTTTATGTCAGAGGAAGAGTCTCATTGAAGCTTTCAGGAAAAAGTAATGCAAGAAATTCAAAGTAATTGTGCTGAAGTAAAGGGAAACAAGAAAATAAATCCTATGATCTCTTTTTCTTCTTAGTGATGAATTCACATGTAGAAAGGATTCCACCAGGTCTCTAATCTTCTTAATTTATGGCCTTCTCTGTCTACATTTAAATTTCTGCAAAAAAATTGAGATTCTAAGTTTTCCTGCATCCTATCACAAAACAATTTTATGTATTCTGCGAAATGGCATAGCTAAAAAATGGAGAACATAGTTTCTGTCTTTTCACAGTTCAAAATCTAGCCAATGAGAAGATAATGTACAGGAAGGGCATTAGATAAGTGGTAAAGAATTCAGCAATTGAGGACTCCAAGGGTGAGAGAAACAGGCCTGAGGGAGGGGTTGGGAACAACCTGGAGGGTGGAGGATGATTTGAATAAGGCCAGGAGAGAAGTTAGAAGAGTGAAGATACATCACAGGGAGAAGTGGCAGAGAACAATGGGTGGAGCTGTTGAGGGGAGGCAGCAAGTTGGCCAGTCTCAGAGGGAATCATGGGAGGCTGGCCCAGTGGAGGACCCTGAATTCAGGTGGAGAATGTGGATTTTACCCTGGAGGCACACAGAGTCATTGAGGAATTCTGAGTAGGAGGATGGTTAAAACTGACATTGAGAGAGGGACTGGGAAGCACAGGAGACTCTTGCAATGGCCCTTCCCATGAATGGTAAGCTATGAATAGGAAGGTTTATTAGACATGAACACTGGGTGGGGGCAAGGAGGAGGTCATCCATACAGACTCGTACCTGATCAGCAAATGGAGAGGATCTGAAGCTTTGGGTTTAGGGAATGAGGGGCGTTTGCTCTGATGGGGCAGGGCTGGAGGTGAAGCTTCTTTTGGGAGAAATGAACACTAAAAGTGCCATGGGTTTAGTCATGAAGTGGTTGCTATTATTTGGAACGATCCCCAAAGGCCCTCTGTTGAAGGTTTGATCACCAGCTTACGGCATACTAGAAGATGCTGTAAAGACACCAGCCCAAGGGACAGAGCCAAGCAACCACAGACTGAAAATCCTGAAACTGTGAGCCCAAAGAAACCTTTGCTTTAATAAACTGACTTTCTCAGGCATTTTGTCACAGTGACAGAACACTAACACAGAAGTCATGAGTGTCCTATTGTACATTACAGTTTCAATAAAGTGGTGAGAAGCAGAGAACTGTTTTGTGGTGGATCGAAGAATGGACAAGATATAAAAAAACAAAACAAAACAAAACAAAACAGCAAAAACAGATACGACAGACAGAACAAATCATCCAAATTTGGCCATTAAAGATGGAAGAAAAATGAACCAATAATGAGTTCATAACTATTAGAATGACTATGAGAAATGGAAAGTTGGGTAAGACATAAAGAAACTGGAACCCTTGTATATTTATGGTGGGAATGTAAAATAGAAGAGCCACTATGGAAAACAGTTTGGCAATTTCTCAGAACCATTAAATGCAGTTATAACATGACTTAGCAAGTCTACTTAGGTATATACCCAACCTGAAAATACATATTCAATTAAAAACTTGTGTATGAAAATTCACAACAGTATCATTCACAATAGCTAAAAAAAGTAAACCACCCCAATGTCTATCAGCTGATGCGTGGAGAAACACATACAGCTTATCTATATCACAGAATATATGAAAAGAATGAAGTGCTAAAAACATTCCACAACACAGGTGGCCCTTGAAAATAATATGCTCTAATGAAAGACACAAGAGGCATATGCTATATCGCTGCACTTGTATTAAATGTCCAGAAAGAGAAATATATGGAGATGGAAAATAAATTAGGGATTGTGCAGGGCTTGGGAAGAGAGGTATGAATGGGGAGTGACTGCTAAGGGGGTGAGGCAACTGGGTCAAGTCAAATGGAGCTGGTAGTATGGAGTGTGAAGGAAGCAGGAAAAGAGCCAAGGGCAGGGAGCCAGGGACGGAAGACAGGCAGGGGAGAGGGACAAGCAAGGGAATAAAGTCTGCCCGAGGGAACAAAAATCTTTCAACTGCTAAAAAACTACCACACGGCAAATGCCAATTTGCAAAGATTTCCCTCTCTGGGTAACAGCAGTAAGTACAATATATTTGGAAATTTTTCAGACACAGTCACCCATTCTTGCTTATTCCCATCCAGCCTGCCTCTGGTGACCCACTACCTGCACACATCCCAGCCTGCGTTTACATGTTCATGTTTTCTTCTAGCCCATTTCAACAGATACTAACTGTGATCCATGTTCTGGAGACGCTGCAGTAACCACGCCTGCTGCTCCCTTAACCTCCATGAAAGCAGCCCTGTGGGCTCTTCTCATCCTTTGAGATCTATTCACCAACAGGAGAAGCTGAGTTCTCTCTGTCTCCTTTCCAGGAATTGTAAACACAGTCAGGAAGGCCACCCCCAATAGCACAGCAGCAGGAAGCAAAATATTCTCATTTGTACAGAGGGGGAAGCATGTGGCATAAAGGACTTCAGAGAGAGGTCCCTGTGCTGTCCAGGACAGCACAGGACATTGATATTATAAAGGCCATCATTACCTGTCTTGGGCTCAGTGTAACTGAATGCCTTCGAGCTTTCTGGAACCGAGGGAAACGCTTTAAATCAGGATTGACAACATTGATTTTACTGAACACACTAGACTCTTCATAAGGGATTCTAGTTGGATAAAGGAAAGGTGTATCTTCAGGAGGAAAGAGATGCCATCTTTTCCTGATAAAAACAGATGCAAGTTAGTACTCGGAGCTTGGGATGAGATAAATACGAAGGAAGACCTATGTATGTTCAGTTTTACGCATTTAAATTCAATCCCTAGAGGAATGTGGGTGCCACCTCTGTGGTCACCTGGCCTCTCATTCAATGCTGGAATCCCGTGTGCAGACAGACATCTGGTGGTGACTCAGGCAGGGCTCCCTCAAGCAGCACCTTTCATCACTGAGCAGGATTTAGTCTGTAAGGTCATTCTTTCATTTCTTGAAATCAAAGTTTGCCCCCTCATACGATGTTTTTATCCTTGATTCTGGAGCTATCCAGAATACCCCCACCCTTTCAAACATGTGCATGCTGATCCAGAATATAGGGTTAGTTTGTTCTATCAAATAGCTTCTAGACTGTTTGGCTGCACTACAATTTTTTTTTAACTTAAACACTTAAATTACTCTATTAAGAGAAATGCACATATGCCACATAATTAAAAACAGTATGATATAGAAGTATCCAAAAGAGAAAACTGAAATGTTTCAGTTAGTTAAAAAGGTTTTGAAAAATGGAGGTAATAAAACTTAATTCACAAAACACTAGACACATCTATACTTCATACCAATTGAGGGAGGTCACCTGAGGTAAAAGTGTGGAGAGATAGTCAGAAAGGAAGGTGGAGATCAAAGAGCAAGGACAGAAAGAGAAACGAGCTCTAGTTCTGAAAACAGAAGCCTCATAACCCTCTTGTGACCCCTAGCAGTTACACTGCGCCTCCCAAACCGTTTTAGTTTTTATCTTGTTTGTTCTGGGCCCCTGCTTGGTGAAATCTAGCCAGCAATGCTGAGCAGGCATTAAGTCTTTGCCACCACTTGGAAATGAAGCCTCTCTTTCCAGGCCCAGCTTCCCACCTAGCCACAGGTACACTGGCATGGAGCAGATTTTTCACCTACAAGCTTTGAGGTTAAGCGATCTCAAGGTTTGTTAGCTGATGGCTATGTAAACTGGTAAGTATTACATAGTTACTAAATAAATTTCTGTCAAATAAAGGGCTTTTGGGAGCATATGTGTGTGTTTGTGTGTGTTACAGCTTATATCTAGATCTATCCCAAAAGCCTCATATGGTCATAGCTGGGGATTTTTAGAGGTGGCAGTATCCAGGGTGCGTGACACTGGGGTTAAGGGTATGATGCTGGGAGTAAGGGTGCCTCACCCTGGGTGTAGGTGGCACCACCCAACAGAAAGGAATCCTGGAAGGGATAAATGGGAAAGGCAGGCTGCTTCTGCTGCTGTGTTGTTTGGTGCTGCTGCCTTCTGCCTGTCCTGCTTTGTCATAGACAGCACCACAGAAATCACGGATTCAGCTGTTCCCCTTGCTTCACAAAAGGGAAAACAGTGGGCAGGTTAGAGATCTGTCCTGGGCAGAACAGGGCTGGGACTGAGGTCTGGTGTTCCGATTTGTCTTCTGGCTCGCATGCACGCACATGCATTCATGCACACAAACAACTCATGTACATCACCTTCCTTGCACCTGGAAGACTAGGTTACAACCATAGGTGTCCAGATGACAGGGAGTGTGCGCGCCGAGGGAGCCAATCCACAATGTACTTTCCTGGCCGTTTCTCCCAGGAAATCCAAAGTCAGACCACAGCACATCCTGTTTTGGAATAAAATGATAGTCCATCAAGAACCAACTCCTTCTCTGTATGGAAATCTTGTATGTTTTCCATTGCACATATGGTTTTGGACTTGGGATATTCTGCAACAGAAAGTTCTGTAGATGGAGGAGATCAGGTTTCCACAGGAGTTGCAAGAAATCCTTTCAACCAACAACATGTGAGAATAACCTCACTGATTGTAGTAATTCAACAAATTTTTACTGACTACTTAACACATACCAGCATCTGCTATAGAAGTTTGTGATGAATCAGTGAACAAAATGGAAAAAAAATGCTCACCTAGATGAAGCCTATATCGACCTGAGACAGACAATAAGAAGGACATAATTATGCAGCGACGAGGGGAAAAGTATCTGTGGCAGCGAGAACCGAGAGTGCAGGAAATCGCTCTGGCGCTCAGTTTAGGAAGTCAGAAAACCATCATCCCTTTCAGCAGAGCCGGTATCTATGGGCATTAAATACTTTCTGACCTTTGGTATTTCAATGATCACACAACAGAAGTCCTCTCTAGACATGCATGGTGCTGCATGTCTATAATCCCAGCATTCTGGGAGGCTGAGATTGGGGAATCCACATGTGAGCCCTGCTTGGGCATCTTAATGAAATCTTATCTCAAAATAAAAACAAAAAAAGTTTGGAGATGTAGGTCAGTTCAATCCTCAGCACGCACACATGCATACTCACAATCATCTCCTAGATAAGTGGACTTATTTCAAACTATTGCTCCTAGAGCCTTTCGCTGGACCTACTAAGCCAGGTGAGGTGACACAACGGAGCTCTAAAATGCACATGCTTCCCCGCGTATACTCTGTAGTTTTAGCATAGACATGGCACAATGCTCTGGACGTGGACTCTCCCATTAGGAGCTGCTGAAGTTGGAAACTGACCATATATGTGGGGGTGAGGTAAACACTTTCTGAGAACAAAGAGTGCCAGAGGTAAGCCACGTGACCAACATGCTTCAGTCCAGAGAACACCAAGCCCTGAGAAAATCCAAGCAATTGGAGTTGCTAGGCAAAAGCGGTGTCACGTGATACCAACCTGCCAAACGTATAACGAAATGCTCTACACTAGTTGAGCTGTTTCTTTCCTCTCAACTGGAAAGAGGACTCCACCTGATCCCAGCTTTCTGTTTCTTGTCTTTATTTCTTTACCTCTTCGTCCTGCACAGTCCTCAGCCCAGGAAGTTCAAGACAGATCATGGCAGAACGGTACCTCATCAGGGAGCCAAGATATGAGGAAATCTGTCATTTAGCAGGTGAGGACACCTCTAGTGTGCACACAAAAGGGAGGGAGGGAGGGAGGGTGTATCGACATCCTCAGTATTGAGTCCAGTATCATCAATATTGAGCCCAAAGTGTAATGATATCAATATTTTGATATTAATATCATCAATACTGAGCCCACATCAAGTATAAAATATGAGATGAACAGGTTCTCAAGAACCACACATGTATATACAAATGTTTGTTGTATTTTTTTTTTTTTTGTATGTGTGCGCACCAGGGATCGAACTCACAACCTCGTGTTTGCCAAGCAGGCATTTGCACCGCTGAGCTAAACCCCCAGCTTTGTTGTATTTTTGATCCTATATTTAGTTTCTTTTTTGTGGATGTGGGTCAGAGAACTAATGGCCAAAAGACTGTTGGGATGACCACAAAGGATTTGGCTTGAAGCACTATTTTAAAATCAAGTCCCAAGCAGGAAAAAGATGGCAGAACAGCCATCTCAATAACCTTAACTGATCCGCAAGTGGCAATTCTTGTCTTCTCAGTTCAGGGAAATTTGGCTGCATTACAAACTGAGGTTTCTTTCCTTCATAAAATAGTCATCCTTTAAATTAAATGCCCAACAATTGACCTCTAAAAAGGAAACAAATGGTGTAAAGAGGCTTTACAAGCCCCGCCCCCAAACAAGACTATACTGTCTGAGATGACTCAGATTTTTGGTCTCTGCTATGTGTAGGGGACTATTACTCAGGTTATTCATCCACAGCCTAGAGTAAACAAAACTATATTAATTACAGATAAAAGATTTTGTCCCTTCCAAATTCTTCCTCCAAGAAATCTTTAATTGAAATACAAGTTCTGACTAGTCTATTTATAATTACAAACTTCTAAAATTGTAAATTAGTTATTATAAATCAATTTGATCAAAAATATTTTCTAGCCAGGTATGGTGGCACATGCCTGTAATCCTAACACTTGGGAGGCCAACACAGGAGGAGCACTGCAAGTTTGAGACCAGCCTGGACTACAAGGTGAGTTCAAAGCCAGGCCAAACTGCAGTGAGACCCTGTCTCAAAAAGACAAAAAGAAAAAAAAACACACACACACACACTCTGACTTTGTTTTTCCAGTCTGATAAGGTATATGCTTCTTTGTCATATCTGTGAACAGCTGTTTTCTTTTGAGTTCAACAATTTTTCTCTTTTCCTTCTTTTAGATTTTTGGAACATTTGTTCATAATATGATTTGGCTTACAGATTTAAAAAGCTTGCTTCCACCCAGGATGCTGGGTGATCAAAAAATGCTAAAGTTGGTTGTATAAATGTAATATATATTGTTGTTCATTATGACTTGAGAGTCTCTCATTGTTCAAAAATAATAATTTAACAAAAACCCCTTAGGGTGGGGAGATTATTGGCAAAACTCCAATTGATGGATAAGAAACAGCTGCTTGGAATAACATTAGCTCTTCTTCAACAATGGGAAGCCCAAATGATCTCCATAACCTTATGGAAGATACCCTAATAATTGTTACTAAAAATATATTATTGTGATATGTTTATATTGGTCATCATCAAAAGATTAGCTTTTCCAGACAATAAGATTTTTGAATTGAAGATGCTCTGGTACATAGGTTTTAATATGGCTATGACAATGGATTGTTATTAACCTCATTGTGTATCGAATATATTCCAGATGTACAGGTCTTCTAAAATGTAAAACACAGATTGTTTATGGTGATAGACTTTTCTTTCAAATTCAGATATCTGCTTTTAACAAACATATGAGATGTACATTCCGCTAAAGTCAACAAGTTAGATAAAAGCTTCTTATGTATTAGATGAGGATAATGGACTAAAATGGGTATTTTGTGTCAAAATGGAAATTCAGGTGTTACAAAAATGTCATCATGACTGTTGTGCTAAAATATAGTTTTGATTTCTAACTTTCTGTGTAAAATATATAACTTTGTTAACATTCTACAGGGATTTAAATAATAGAACATCCATGATTGTTAGACAATAATGGTTCTATTTTATATCCTAAGGTGCTTGATATTCAGATAACAGTACCGTTAAACTTACTGCCTTCATTACACATAATGTCATTAACCTTGTCTTCTGGATGTTCAACAACTGAGGTTTGGAGACCAAAGATAAGAAAGACAGATGGACTAGGAAGACATCCAATACTTTGGCTCCAGTCCTTCAAGGTTGATAAGGTCCCAGTATATATGAGAATCTCTGCTGCAACATCCTATCCTCAGTAAGTCCCTGATCTCTATGCAGGACCATAGAGGAAAGTGATCAATGATATGCAGCGTGCCTAAGGAGAGTCACCAGGAGAGAAAAATCTCCCAAATTTTCACAGAAAGCAATTAGATCAAGCAATGGCCATGAACCATCCAGATGGCTGACACTGACAGAAGTACTAAGAGGTGCTCTGCATAGTTGCAAGGTAATTCCTGAGGAGACTTAACTGACCTTAACACATAAGCAAAAAAATTAAAAATTAATATAGGCCTCATTTTTTCTTGAATATCCAGCAGAAAAGTACAATCACAAAAAGAAAACTGTGCAAAAGTCCTCAAACTTCGTTTGACCATCTATCACTTGCAACAGAAAAGGGGGAGATTTAGGGAGTGACAGAAGCTGGAAATTGATCACACATTTGGAGACAAGACAAGCACCTTCCATGAACAAAGAGCACCAGAGGCAAGCCACATCAACAAGCTGCTTCAGTGTAGAGAATACTAAATCCTGAGAAAATCCAGGCAATGGGTTGCTAGGCAAAGGGGGTTTCACGTGACAGCAACCTGCCAAACGTATGAACAAATGCTCTATACTGAACAGTTCCTTTCCTCCCATCTGGAGACAGGACTCCACCTGATTCCAGCTTTCTGTGTCTTCTCTGTATCTCTTCACCTTCTCACCTCCCATCACAGTCCTCACTCCGGGAAGTTCGAGAGCCATGTGGATCACAGCAGACTCTCCTTACACTTGCTTCTGTTCTCAGATCCTGCTGAAGTCCACTAGGGAAAACTCAGAATTCAACAGTAACTCAGGAAAATAAGGTTAGAGAAAAAAACCAAATCCACACAATTAAAAATACAAGCTAGAAAAAAAATACTAAAAAACCAGGTATGAGGTCACTGCTATTTTTTTATTCATGAGTTTTTCCTTTAACTTATAAAAAACAAAGACATTACTATGTGCAGAACATAGTCGTATTTAGGCTGGCTGTGAACTATGTAACACAGGATGATCTTGAACTTGTGGTGACCCTCCTACCTCAGGCTTACAAGTGCTGGGATTACAGATGTGCACTACAATGCCCAACTTTGACACTTTTTTTTCTCCTTTTGAGACAACAGTCTCACTATGCAGTTCAGGCTGGCCTTGAGCTCACTCTGTAGCCCAGGTGGTCTCAAACTTCCAACAATCCTCCTGCCTCAGCCTCCCTAGCTGGGATTACAGGCATGTGCCCTCACACCTAGCTCTGACATTTCTTTTATTGATACCTGCAATCCAAATTTTCAGTATTTTTGAGGCAAATCATTAATAGCCATATTCAACAGGAAAGAGGATTTTATTTTATTTACTTTTTAACATTCTCATCCTGAGGCCAAGGATTTAGCTCAGTGATGCAAGTGCTTGACTGGCAAGTGCAAGGTTGTGAGTTCAATCCCTGGCATCAAAAAATAAAAATAAATGAAAAAAATTCTCAACCTGATTTTTTGGGGCTATTTTATGGAAAAAAATAAAACAAAATCTCATAACAATATTAATAAGATGACAAGTTAATGCATTTGTCAAAAATGAGGTGGCTGACTGTCTTTGTAGTAACATCTTCATTTTCTAACCTGTTCCACTGATCCTCAGGTCCGTTCATTTGCCAGTACCATGCTGATTTTATCACAGTAGTTTTGTAGTATAATTCCAAGTTAAGTATTGTTATGCCTCCCACCTTGCCTTTGTTGCCCTGAATTACTTTTGCTATTTTAGGTCTCTCCGGTTTCCAAATGAATTTTAGGAATTTTTTCTGTAGTTATGTGAGATATGCTAATGGTGTCTTGACCAAGATCAAATCTGTGTAACAATTCTGAGAGTATAGCCACTTTCATTATGTTGGTTATTCCTATCCATGAGCAAGGGATATCTTTTCATTTTCTGAACTCATCTTTAATCTCCTTTTTTAAAAGAGTACTGTAATTTTCAATGTATAGATCTTCTACTTCATTTGATTCCTATTTCACTTTTTGGATGTTACTGTGAAGTGTACGGTTTTCCTAGTTTCTCTCATAGTGAATTTGTTGTTTGTGTACAGGAATGCTATGGATATTCTGAGTACTGACTTTACATCCAACTACACTACTGAATTTGGTTATTAAATTTACATGTCTTGTGGCGAAGGTTTTGGGGTCTTCTATGTAGGGTATGTCATTCACTAATAACTTCTTTCCTATTTTTATTCATTTTATCTTTTATTTCTATCATGTTATTCACAAATAATAATTTAACTTCTTTCCTATCATTACTCCTTTTATTGTGTAACTGTTCTGGCTAATGTTTTAAGAACTATTATTAAGTAGGAGTGGTGATAGAGGACATCTTTGTCTTGTTCCTGGTTTTAGATCAAAAGCTTTCAGTTTTTGATTATTTAGTATGATGTTGACTGTTGGTTTTTCTGCAGATGGCTTTTATCAGACTGAGATAAAACCAGCCATTCCAATATTCTGTCGGGTTTTTATAATAACTGGGTTTTGGACTTTTGTCAAATGCCTTTTTGGCATCTATTGATACAATCAATTGGTTTTTCTCTTTGGCTCTGTTAATATCATGTATTACATTTATTGATTTACATATGTTCAACCATCCCTGTGCCCCTGAGATGAACTGCACTTGATCATGCTGTACAATCTTCTTGATGATTTTCTGTATTGTTTGCCAATATCTTATTAAGGATTTTTTCATCTATGTTCATTAAGGAGATTGGCCTATAGTTTTCTTTTTTTGTTGGCTCTTTATCTGATTTTAATATCAGAGTAACACTTGCTTCCAGGAATGATTCTGAAAGTACTGTTTCTCTTTCAATTTTATTAAAGAGTTTCAGCATTACTGGAATTAGATCCTCTCTAAATTTCTTACAGAATTCAGCAGTGAATCTGTCAGGTCCTTGGATTTTCTTTGTTGGTAGGTTTTTAATTTTCAATTTCATTGACTGATACAGGGTTATTTACAGTACTTACATCCTCTTGATTCATTTTTGGATGAAGGGCTCTGCCCATTCCATCTGTGTTTCCCATTTTATTAGAAGACAGGTTCTTGAGGTAGGTAATGATGATCTTTTGGATTTTCACAGGATCGTTTCTTTCCTAACTGCTTGAATTTGGGTCTTTCCTCTTTTTGATAAAGTGGCTATGGGTTTATCAATTTTATTTAAACTTTCAAAGAACCAACTTGATTAATTCTTTGTATTGCTTTTTTAGTGTCAACTGTATTAATTCTCTGATCTTTATAATTTCTCTTGTAAGAGCTCTGGGTTTGATTTCTTCTTCCTTTTCTAGGAACTTGAGGTTCAAAATTAACTCCTATATTTGAGCTGGTTCTGTTTTTCTGCTTGTGAGAATCTACCACTGTAAATTTCCCTTATAGGACTGCTTTCGTTGTATCCCGTAAGTTCCAGTATGTTGTATGGGCATTTTCATTTAATTGTAAATACTGTTTAATGTCTTCTTTAATTTCCTCTGTGACCCATGGTTGTTCAGGAGGGTGGTGTTTACTTTCCATGTATGTAGTTTATGTAGGTTTATTTTGCTGTTGATTTCTAATTTCATTGCACTATGGTGCAATATGCATGGAATAATTTCAACTCCTGTGCATTTACTTAAGCATGTTCTGTGGGCTAATATGGTCTATTCTGGAGATGAGGAAAAAAAAAAAAGCTAAGACACAAATAATGAAAACAAAACACTAAAACCCAAACCAAAACAAAGATAACCAAAAAACAAACAAACAAAAAACACCCCTTCTGGACAAAAAAAGGAAAATCAATGAGACAAAAATAAAAATAATAAAGTTCCCCTGGTGTTCACAGGTCTGTGGTAGTGTCCAAGTTACTTCCTGGAAAGGTGCTGTGTACTTCAGCCAGATTTGCTGTAGGATTTGCACTGGGTATGGAGCTGATCTTGGCCTCTGGATGTGGAGGCTGGGATCGGTCTGTTGCTGAAGTCCTCCACAAGTCTCTGACACAGAATGGTGGCACTACTCACTTCTGTCCCACATGTCTGTGTTCCAAAGCAGGAGGCTGGTTCACCTAACTTACCAACTGCTGGTCCCTCACTGCTGCTTCAGACTCTTACATGTGGCTGCTTTTGCCTGGGGCTCTGTGTGCATCTCTGCCAGGGCCTCATCTCACTGGTCATGTCTGTGTGTCCCCTAATGCGGTCTTGATCTTGCTGATCTACCTACTGTTGGTATGTGTGACCATGCTTGGGCCTGGCCTTGTTTCTCTGGTCCCCTGGTTCACCTGTTGGTTTGATTTCTCACTGTTGTTTTGGATTTTTCCAGGTTGCTTGGTCTGAATGCTGTGAGCACCAAGTACTAGGCTGGCTTGGTCCAGTACAACCTTTAGTGTGGGCCTGTGCTGGGCTGGTAGGCTTAGTCAGGTCCTTCCTGCAGAGTGCGCTACATGCTGGGCTGGCTGGCTCTTTCCCCAGGAAGGAGGATTTAGAGAGGTAGTTAATGGGTGATTTAGAAGTCTGGGGAGCAAATTCTCATTTGTTTTGAGTGATGAGTTCAGGTGTATCCAGCATTCTGTAGTAGCAGGGGTTTCTTTCTGCAAGGCCAGCTCTATTACACACACATAAGGTCACAAGTGGCTATTCAGAGGTGGCAGAAATCATGCTCCCTCTGTTTGAAGCCCGGAAGCTCCAGGCAGGGAGTTCACCTCCATACTCTGGATGCCTAGCACAGTACCTGGCTCAGGGTCAATGCTGGAAAGGTACTGGCTGCTCTTGAGAGAAAGTAGTCTTGTTGACACCCTACTGGTAAAGGATTCATGTCACTAATACTTCTGGGTACCCACCATGCTCAAAATGCTGGGAATCCAATGATGTGGATGTCCCTTCCTGAAAGAAAACCAGAGGCAGGATTTCTCATACTTTTCAGGGAGCTGACAGATCCCAGGCAGAAAACCCTGCTCTGGAGCCCCACTTCAGAAAGTAGCAGGGAAGGGGGATTGCTTCACAGGATGGCATCTGTCCTGAGACAGGGCAGTTGGGGATCTCTTACCTGGCACAACAATAACTCAAAAAGCAAAATTATTTTGTAATGATTAGATTACAGTGATGTAAACTACCTAAAATTCAACTGCCAATGGTTAGGAAAACCGTAACAAAGAGCAGAAATTCAACATCATAAAGTACTCCAACATTTAATGTACCTATTTTGTTTGGCTTTTCTTCCCAATTAAGTTCAGATACTTAGAGGTGGTTTAATGACTGGATTCAAAGCAGGCCTGGAGGCATCTTCTTTGAGTCCTGCTACAGACAGGGTACCCTGTTTGGCTGTTCCATTAGTGACATGAGCAAGGGTGGCTGGAGGAATGAACTATCCTAGAGTCTACTCTCACAGCCGATCTAATTTAGAAATTATCTGTCCCCAGATAATTCTATTCTGTGCCATCCTGAAAAACAGCAAATAAGTATCTGATTGACTGGTTACTACCAACCAGCATCTGTTTTTCTTATACTTTATAGAGAATTGTCTCAAGTCTATAGATACATGAGCACAAGTTGAATTTTTCTTTTGCCAGGATCTGCTATCTTTACATTATCTGGAAACTGTTTTTGCTTTATTATTTTCTTCAACCTAGACATAGTAGCATTAGTTTTTCTGTCGAGTTGCTCTTCTTCCCTTCCCTTACTTTGTCAGTGGCCCTACTCTCAACTCTGGGCAGTGCCTTGCACAAGGACTGTACCACTCCTCAAGTCAGGACCCTGGACCCTGTACTGAGGATGCAATACCACACAGCACTTTCATTTTGAAGCAACTGAATTATACCATGGCTCATGTTGGACCGGGCCTTTTTTCTTTTTCATAGCTGCCTGGCCATATTCCTAGCCTTGGCTTTTAGGAATTTAGGGAACAGCCAAGGAATCCTACACTCATCTTTCTAAATTTAATTTCTTCAATTCACAGCTATACTTATACTCAAATCTAAAGAGTTATCTAATCTTTAAAGTAGACCAAGCCCTGACTCTTAAAATTTTATATGTACTCTCTATTCAGTCTTTATGAAACTAAAGGTAGATACATCCTTTTACATATAGAGAAGGTCATGACAGTACTTTTTTTGGGGGGTGTTTGTTTTTGTTTCTTTAATACTGGGGATTGAATCCAGGGCTTTGCAGGCTAGGTGAGTGCTCTACCACTGAGCTACAACCCCAGACCTTTTTATTTTGAGGCAAGATGTTGCTAAGCTTCCCATGCTGGCCTTGAACTTGTTTGTGGTCCTCCTCCCTCTTCCTCTTGAGTAGCTGAGATTACAGGCCTGCACCACCCTGCCTGGCAGAATGGCTTTCTGATGTTGCTGCAAAACAATGTGGATGCATTTCTGGTGGTTATGAGTAACAGGAGAGATTGCCACTGACATCAAGTGCTCCAGGGCTAAGGATGCAGCTCAGCACAACAGAGAAAGCCTACATCTTGCACAGTCTTCATAACATTACAAATGTGATCTTAACTGTCAGATATTAGAACTCTATTTCATAAATGATCAAATAATTTTGGAGGGAGGGCATGGTTTAACTATATATTGAATGTCTCAGAAACATAAATACTAAATAAACGAAGGGAGGATTGTACTTTGTGTTTTCCACTGAGAGTTTTTCACTATTTTGAAAAATAAAGACACATTCAGCATATCTGTGATATTTGGGTCAATTCTATATACACATTACCCAAAAGAAGGTCAAAAGACAGTTTCTATTGTCATTGGACAACTGCAAAATTGAGAGGTCAAAATGGTTAAGATCTAATTTTTGCTCTATGTCTTGGATCCTCAGCAAGAAATCAATGCATTAATACTTAATACTGCTATTTATACTTGTAAGGATAAGGATTAGTATGGCAGATATTGCAAAAGTCAACAAATGGAGTCTTTGGGAACTGTATTTTCCCCATGGACAAATTTTGTTTTCTAGTTAATTTCATTGAGGTAAAGTTTATGTATCATAAAATGTACTGTAGAGATTAACAAGTTTTGACAAATGTACACACCACTGTAACTTATAGTGATCAAGACTAGAGAACACTTTATTACCCTCCTGGTCCTCCTGGGTTGTCAATTCCTGGCCTCTGTCCTCAGCCCTAAGCAATATATTTGGAGACTGTACTTCTTTAGGTACATAAACAATGAGAATCAGCAACAAAAATTCTTCATTTAAAATGTCCCCAACACATTAAACAAAGTAAGAGACTAAAACTCCAGCTGCAATAAAACAAAAAAAATTTTTTTCTAAAAAAATGTAACTGGGTATAATAGCACATGTCTGTAATCCTAGAATTCTGGGAAACTGAGGCCAAAGGATTGCAAGTTTGAGCCTAGAACAGATAATGTAATGAGACCAAATCATCAGATCCCTTTAATCATTACTGAGCCAACCGCCTTGATTTCAACATAGTCTTAAGTTATGGGTTAAAGTCCAAGACAAATTAAAATTAATCTTCCATTTATTGCATTCTGGGATTCTGTAACCTGGTGACTTAAGAAGGCTCCTAACTGCACAGCCAATCCTAGTCATAATATAAAACGGAACCAGCCTGAGAAACATTTTTGGGGCAAAAGTCTTTTTACTACACATTGAGTCTTAATAGCTTCAATTATGAGAATACTTATTGATAATTGCAAAGGGTAAAACTTACATTCTTACCAAATGAGAGACAAAGAAACTTTATATGGTACTGTCTTAAATTCTCTAACTTTCTTGGAATGTAGACAATATTTAAAATTGTTTTAGGTAGATTAGTCAATCATAGTATGTATAACTAAAAAATAAGATTATTTTCCTTGGTCATATACAAAAATTAGTATAAAAAACCTAATTCTAGGCCATCTGAAGGTAATGCAAATACTTTCCATTAGTATCAGTATATTTATCTATATATATTTGACATGTTTATATACTTATCAATATATAATATACATTAATTTATTAATTGGTTGGTTTTTTTTTTTTTTTTTTT